>JASANS010002371.1:0-71719 GCA_030849605.1 Wallacemonas sp. 195SL | reverse complement strand
ATAAATATCTGCAAACTGGAGGACGTCAAGAGACATGTGCGAAGATAGCTACCCTGGCGCCGTACCGCATACAAGCATGATACAGCGGAAACGGTCAGAGACTCCTTTAGCACAGTTTGTCTCTCGCAATTCAATCGCTGTCAACATCAATCTCTTCTTGGTCTTCGTCCCTTTGGATTGACATGTCATGGTCATCCATGACCTGCCTTTGCGAGACCAGCGGCGCCACACCACTGACGGTCGCGGGGCGGTCAATGCCGTACGCCGCCTCTTCTGCCTCCACCGCCTGCAGGTCATCGCGTAGCTTATCTTGACGGCGAGTCAGCTCCCGCTCGCGATCCTCCAGTGTTCTGTTCCAGCCGGCGATCGTCTCGTTCTTTTTCTCAAGTGACGCCTTGCGGTCGTCAATCTCGCGAGACAGCTTCCGCAAGTCACGCATCGTCTTTTCCAAGTCCTGGTCCTGTTCGTACTGTTTCCTCTCCTTTTCAGCCAGGGCGTTTTCCTCCTTTTCGGCTTCGTTCTTCTTGTCAAGTTCAGCCTGCAGCACGTTGTCAGCCTCCGCAATGTGCTGCGCCAACTCACTCAGACGCGCATCGAGATGAGCTTCTTCCTTCTCTATGGTTTCGTGCTGTGTCGAGAGAACCTGCGAGGTTTGCTTCTCTTCCTGCTGTATAGCCATCATGTTTCGGCGGCACACACTAATCTGCTTCCTGCACTCTTGGTGCTGCGCCTCGAGGCCTCGGCGCTCCTCGGCGATACAGGACTGAAGTTCATCAAGAAGCAGAACTCGTTTGCGGATATGTGCCTCCTGTCCGAGGAAAAATGTCTCAATCTCTTTCTGCAGTGCAAGTGCGTCCTTTACAAGTTCACCGTATCCTTCCGCATCTTTTTGGGCATTCACCAGTACCTCAGCATCCGTTGACATTGCTCAGATTTGAGATGCACGCGTAATTGTTATCGAAGGAGGAAACGCAAGGGTGGTCTGCTCCGTATGTGTGTGTGTATGTGTGTGTGTGAAACAATAATGCCTTCTCGCTGTCTAAGAGGAGCACTGAAATCTAACGTGAAGGTGAGAGTCTAACTCAAACGAGCAGTAACGGTGACTGTGGAAGATCTCACCCAATAAAAAGTCCACGGTCTAACGAATGACAATGGCGCGATTCAGAGTTCGCACTCACAACAAAGCAAGCCAAATAATAATAATAACACCAGAACAAAAAGTAGAGTTTTTTTTTTGTATTGTTCTAGAAACACAAGCGAACATAAAAGGAAGTAGTGTGAGCGTGGGCGTCGTGAAGTGCTGCCAGGGGAGGAAGTGAGTGCAACGGCACATACAAAAGATACACCCATTTACGTGCTTAAAACATGAATAGCGTGTGATGAAAATGCTACGTTGGGCAGGTTAGTGTGGTGCTTAATAACAGTTGGCAGCAGTAAAAGCGTGTGTATCTGATATGTAGCTCGGCGCCTGGTCAGAAAGGCAAGCAATGATTGCACCGGAACCAGCACAGCCATCAGTGTGTATTCGTGTACAGGTAGGTATGTAAATACGTTTGTATACGGTTCGTTGCAGTCGTTTTGCTGTTGTTATTGTTTTCCCTTTTCATCATTGGTTCTTTTTTTTTTTTTTATTGACGATTTAGTTCGTAGATTAAATAGCAATTATGATCATGCGCTTTGTTTTTCTTGGCGGCAGCAGACGTGCGCGTGGGCCGGCTTAAGCAATCATAATAACAGAAATAAGAATAAGAGAGCCCCGTGGTGGTAAGTGTGAGATTGCGCTGTGGCAGTGCGTTGGTTACACAAAGGGGTTCGACACGTATGTAAAGGAGAAAACAAGACGAGCAAGTCACTCAGCGGCGGGTGCACTTTCCTCCAGGTTCTTGGATGATGACTGCTCTCCATCTTCCTCTGGTTCCTTGTCTTCGTGGGTGCCATCCCCGTGGTCGTCTCCAACATTCATGTCGTGGAGTCCGAGCTCTTCGTCTTGCTCATAGGTGCGGGTGTATTCAGTTCGCTTCAGTTGTGGATCCTGGTCCTCCGGGGGTGGCAGATGAGCACGAGGGTTTTGAATGTAGATGTTGGCCAGGGGGTCGTCCAGCACAAACGTGAATGGTTTCTCGAGGAGCAGAAGATCACCAAGCTCCTTCACAAATTGCATCATCGTTTTTGAGGACTCATCCGCAGAGTCACCATGAGCGAAGGCGGCTTGAGGCAGGTTGTCGAGCTGCTCGCGAACTTGAGCGATCACGCCCTCAACAGTCGTAAAAAAGCCGCCGAGGGTACCCGCCGCGAGCTCCAGGGAGACCTCGGGGATGAGCAGTGTCGCAGAGTCGGACTTGAGCACATCACGCTTCAGATCGGCCTCCGTCTCCACGTGAAGCTCGAGCCGCAAGGCCTTCTCCGACACAGCACCACCTGACTTGATCTCGTTGCTCTTGTAACCACAGAAATCGCACTTGAACGCCAGAATGACGGTTTCTTTGAAGTGGGGAATGTCCGTCTCGTGCATCAGCATGGTGCCCTCGCATGCGCAGGCAGGGCAACGGCAGGGAATGCGTGAGATATCCTCGAGGTGACCCTCCTCAACCTGTCGCTCCTCCTCATCGGTACGCTCTGTGTTGTAGTCCAAGGCAACGCCAAGTATCTGTCGGTCAATCTCAGTGCGTTCACGCTCGTACTTGGTCAGGCGCGGGTCCATGGTTGGGTGGTAGTAATCGTAACGGCCCTCAATATAGCTGTTGCCGGCAGGGTCGTCAAGCGTCAAGGTGAAGGGAATATCACCGCTCTGGTACTCTTCGAGTTTCTTGCAGTAGGCGGCAATTTGGTCATGCAGCTCGGGGTGCTGGATCTTGCGGAGAGGCTGCTGGAACTCCAGACCATCCTTCACCTGCTCCAACACGCCCTGCACCGTGTTCAGCGAGCCCTTCTGGGACTCTGGCGGTATCTCCAGCTGCAGCTCAGGAATGCACATGGTGGCAAACTCCGACTTGACCACCTGGCGATCCATGTCCGTCTTGTCCTTCACCTCGAGCTCGTAGCGCACCTTCTTGGGGCCGAAGACGCCACCGAACGTCACCTCGTTGTTGCGCTCACCGCAGTGAGGGCAGTCGAAGCTGCTCACGATGACCTCTTTGAAGTGAGGGATCTTTGTAATCATCAGGCGCGTGGTGCCGTTCTCCTGGCACTTGGGGCACATGGACTCAATCACGTTCATCTCGCCAAGATCGGTCTTGATGTAGCCCGGCACATCTTCTTCTTCCTCCATCTCAGTCGTCGCGGCGACGGGTGTTTCAGAGGGCTTCTCTTCAGGGTGAGCGGACATGTTTGAATGGCACACTGGCAAGTCTCGTATTTCGTCTGTCTTGCAAAGCAAGGTGAGTCCTAGAACGTACAAACGACGGGAAAGTTGGTTACGCAAGACAACGCGGCCAATTAATAATAGCAAGTTTTTGGTGTTTAGTGAGCTTCGTGAAAGTGCGTGCAACGTAACAAAAAAATTAAAGACAACGCGGTGAAGGAGAGCGGGACAGGACGAGGCAGATAGTGTGTGTGTGTGATTTTTGTCGTGAGACTGAGTGTGCAGACAATGGCCATCCGCTTTGCCTTGAAGCTTAAAGGTCAGCTCTCTACCTGGCTTCGGCGGTTCTGGCGATCGACGTCGCACGTGGAACAGTAACTTCCACATGAAGCGGGGGGGGGGGGGAAGGGGGGCTGTGACTAGGCAGAAGGAGTCGACTAAGTTGTACAGGAATAGCAACACGACAAAAAAGTAAAAATAAACAACTAAAACTGAAAGTAGGACACAACGGGAAAAAGAAGCGAACATGGACACATCAAATAACTAGAACCGCAATCCTGGCTTTTCACGCATTCGGCTGGTTAGATGATGGGGTCCTCCACTTCTCCTCCGCCAGCTTGACCTCTCCTGTCAGCTCTTGCAGCAGCTCAGCGGCACTCTCAACCAGCTCTGGTGCTGTGAAGCCCCTGTGCACCTGCGAGTCCTCAGACTGCCCGCGCAATTTCTGTAACGTCCCTTCTGTCCTTCGCAGTGTCTCTTGATACGTGCTGAGGAACGCCATGACACGACCGCGGGAGAGGGCCTTCTCTTGGTCGAATGTCGTGGTAAGGTGCTCCACCCGCTTCGCTTCCTTCTGGAGACGCCGCTTGAGGTCCTGCAGCTCTTCCTCGCCCGCTGTGATGGTGCTCTGCACGCGGTGAATCTCATCGGACTTCTCCTTGGCATCGCGGAAGGCCTTTTTCGCCACAGAGGCTTCCTTTTCAGCCTCCAGCACCGGTACCCGTGTGCGCAGCTCGGTTGTTCGAGCGGTCAGCGACGTCACCAGTTGTCGCGTCATGGCAAGTTGCTCCTCCGCCATGAGCCGATCCCTCTGCAGCGTAATCTGCCTCGCAAGCGGAGACGGTTTCTCCAGAAGAGCACGGCACTCCGCATCCGCCAGCAAGCAGAGGGGGACTGTGTAGAGCACACCGTGGCCTTGGAAGCGTTTCTCGACCGTCTCCACCAGTGATGACAGCAGCAAGTCCAGCTGTGGAGCGTGCGTCTCGCGGAGAAACGCTCGCTGTTCCTTGGCAGTCGCGGCGCCAGATTTGCAGGTCGCAATGTCGTTCAGCAGCTCTGCCTTCTGCACCTCCCACTCAACACGCGCCTTGTCAAGGGATTGCGAGGCTTCGCTCAAGGCTCGCTGGGCCTCCACTGCGCAGGTCTGTCTATCCTCTTCGTCCGCCAGATCAGCTGCGAGCGCTTGCAGTTTGGCATCGTATTCGTCTTCCATCTCCTCGTGTTTGTTCATTGCCTCCGACAAGGCCTTGCTGGCTGAGTCGTACTGCCCTCGAAGGGCCTCCAGTTGGGCCTCCAGAGTGCGGATATCTTGCTGGAGTGCATCGCACTTGTCCGTGAGTGCCTCCACGTCGGTCGTGGCGGATGCTGTGGATTCCCTCAATGCGGCCTTGAGAGCTGCGGCCTCGCTCTTGATTCGCGACTTGGCGACGGTGCTTTCCTCCAGCGCGGTGTGGGCCTGCTGCAGCGCGACCGCGTGTGCCTCTGTCCTGGTGGTCAGGGCAGCATCTCCTTGCCTGACGCGGGCCTCGAGAGATTCAATCGTGTGTGACTGCACAGCAAGCAACTCGCGTTCGTACGTGTCGAGTGCCTCTACGCACGCCAGCACACCTTTCTCAAGTTTAGCTTTCTCTTCCTGGAGTCCGCCGCGGAGGAGTTGTGCGAAGGAGGCCAGCGTCGTCTTGAGCGTGTTGAGACACTCCTCCGCTTCGCTGTGCGCGGCGTCCGCGTCTTCATAGGCTTCCCGCTTGACACACGCCTCCACTTCCTTTTCCTTCGTTTCGTACTGCACAGAAGCCTCCTTGGACGTGCGGAGCCACAACTGCACGGTCTGCAACTTCTGGGCTATGTCTCGTTGGGCGTGCAGGAGAGCCTCCTTTCCTTGATCCGCGGTGGGCGGGGTCGGCGCATCGAGACAAGTCACGTCATCTCCGGATGCGTCCTGCTCCACAACCACAGCCTCCTCAGAGGGGGAGGCTGATGCCAGTGTCGCGTTGCCATCGTGTGAGAGGCGTGTACGTGGCAGCCCTACGTCCAAGCCTGACTCGGAGGGCAGCTGTTCAGGGGATTCGGACTGAGAAGGGCTCGAGGAAGACGCGCATGACGGCATGATCCGCTGAGCCGTGTGCGTCTTGGCCAGAGACTGGCTCGTGGCTCTCTGGACGCCAGCACGGACGTCTTGTTCAGCAGCTGCGTTTTTGGCTACGAACGCAAAGGCCGATGTCGCAGACGCACTTGGCGCGCGCTGACTGTGTGACGCTGCCGTGTGGCTTCCGCGGCTATTCACGACGGGACCTGAAGAGTGCGACGTTGGCAGGTGTCCTTCCTGCAGGCGTGCTGGCTCGGGGCCGTGCTTTGCGACAAGACGGCTCATCAACGCCTCTTCGTCCTCTGCAAATTCTTCTGCCAGCTGATCGACGAGGGGCAATTTGGTTGGGCAGTATTCGCGAAAAAAGGCCTCGAGGCGTCGGCGGAACTGGCTAGCACGGACCACGTCGTGCCCTCCCTCCTCCAATGGCTCGTTCAAGTTGAGTGTGTGCGCGGCGTTGGCAAAGAAGGTGCTCTCGCCGTGAGCAGAGGTGTCTTTTGTGGGCACGTGCGGTGACGAATCGTCCCCGGGAGCGGCCTCCACCGCGTTCTGGCGCCGACGACGACCGGCTGCGGCAGAGAGGGACATACCACCGAAGAGGCCACCCGCGCTCGAGCTGGTGGCTGTTGGAGCTGACTCGCTCTCGGGCGGTGCAGGGGCATGCGTGCTTTGCTGTTCGTGTGGGGGCGAAGACGAAGCAGACGCAGCAGTTGGGGCCACGTTTGTCACAGGTGATTGAGGGAGCTCAACGGGATGAAACCCGGGCTTCGTGGTTTTCTCAGCGTCCGCGCTGTCGTCGGCAGAGCCTGAGAACCAAGAGAACATATTGAGAGAGAGAGAGCGTTACAAATTGAAAGGAACAAAAAAGAAACGACTGACCACAAATAACAGGCGAAGCGTATGAGGCGCGCTCAAAGGAAGAATACAAAGAGAATTGCACAATCAGTGCGTTTGAGTAGAGAAAAAAAAAGATGTTCACTGATATACGTGGCACAATCAGGAAACGGAAGTTAATTTGTGAAAGATGCGGTGGGGGAGGGGGAGGGGGAGCATGAATGTCGCTGATTCATTACGCTGCATACATGGAAGAGAAAGAGCCTCCATGCATCGCACTCATCACGCGCACTTCGAAACTGGAGAGAGCGCACTCAGGAAGTGGGTTCATTCTGGGTGGGGAAACAAGGGCTGTTGAAGACCACCCTTGAGGACTGTTGCCGGTACTTTGCAAAGCGCCAGTTGCTGCTCATGATCGAAAAGTAAATGCATGGCGTGTCTGCACGAGGGTGTGTTGATCCGCTACTAGTCAGAGGGCAAACAACGCGAAACAGAAACAAAACGAAGGATACAAGGCAATAAAGTACGGTAGCAACTCGGCAAAAAAAGGTGTGTGTGAGAGAGAACAAATGTTGCAAAGCCATCCTCACAGGATCAAATCGTAGTGACCAGGGCGAAACAGAAGTGAGATTCGCTGGCTTGCCGGGGCCTCCTCGTTGAACACGTGGCGGGTCACATGAGCGCCACCTGAGCGTTCCAGTGCATACACCTCCAGCCTCACATTAAACAAGTTGGCGAACGCAGCGATCTGTGTGTCGTCGCTGACGTGATCAACCGGCTCCACCTCTGCCGTGCAGTACGCGTCGACTGTGTCGTAGCCCTGTGCCATAATAAACGGCGCGTACAGCTCCGATTGCGACCGGAGGTAGAGCGATACGAGATAACGGAAAAAGATAATCGCGTACGGTGCGTCCTCGCCTGTGGAAAATTTGACGACATCTTCGTCCGTGAGACCGTGATCGGCGAGGCAAAAACGTTCGATCTCAGCATGCACGACTTCGTAGAAGTCTTCGCTGTAGTCCCCAAATTGCGCGACAAGCACCGATTTCCATTCGACAAGGCGTTCTTGGCAGCTCTCCGCGAAGTCAAGCGAGGTCCGCATGAGCCCAAACAAGGCAAATGACGCACACCGGAAAAAGCAGTTACCGTCGCGCCGCGCGTAGCGCACCATGACCGGCAGTTCACCGCCGGACTGGCTGCGTTTCATAATCACCTCGTCCAGTTGCGAAAGAATAAGCTCATTTCCGCAAAACTCAACGCGGATGATCGCACTTGGTGCGCCAAGGTCGTCAGGCTCACTCAGTAGCGGCTCTTCCTCAACCTCGTTGCGAATGGCTGCCAGTTGTGCCTCGATTTCGACGGTGGACATGGCTGCACGTGTGTCTTAGTAGTTGTTTGTTTGCTTTTGTCTCTGTACGCGTATGCCTGTGAAGGTAACACTGAATATGTCTTTTTTTGTTTTCGGGGCCACACACTTTGTATGTATCTATATCACTACTTGACAATCAGCACGACTAAATGAGAGACTGAAGCACTGTTTGGCCGGGCGGAGAGGAAAAGGAGGCAGCAAGAAAGTAAAGGTGATTGGTTCGTAGAGTGAGGAGGTGAGGGATTCGAAAAAAGAAAAAAAGCATACGCTGAAATGAACAAGTGTCTCGCAAGCATACACGTTCACACAATTGAGTCGCACTGAAAGCCCGGTTGGCGCAACTTTTCCTACGCTACTTTTGCATGGTGGCCTGTTACACTTAACCACTAGTCTGTGTATGTTTTTGTGTGTGAGTCTTTGCGTGTTCAGTCGGTGTACACTTCCATGCTTCCCCACGCGTGCTGATGAACTACTTCTCGATTCACCTCAGTTTTACAGAGACGTCTCCGAACGGGTGATGCCAATGTTGGCGTCATTGTTTTTTGTTGTTGCTGCTGTCTTCTCTCTGAACAGACAGCGAGCAGAGGTCTCACACAAAAGGTTTAAAACAAAAAGAGAAAGCGAACGAAAATGAACAGAACGACACAAATGGAGTCTCTCAATAGACCGTCGAGAAAGGAAAGCTTCGATGCCGCATAGCGCGGTCGTTGACAGAGAAGAAAGCGGCAGTCTATGCCACACAGGGAGGCGGAAGGAGGTGAGGAGCATCATGCGAGGCACACATGACTCACTGGCAGCTGAAAGCAATTCGCGCCACCACGGTAGGTTCTCGCAACAATGCGAAATGCTGTTTAGGGAGATGTCATTCAGCCAAAGGTCAGCCCTCCCCCACCCTCACCGCTTCTCCCTTTTTCTCTCTCTCTCCGTGCACATCCATGAGAAACATTGCGACTGTCCGTTCCTATGGCTTTGTGTTCAACACGGCATTGCGATAATCGTGCTTGGCCGCCAAGTCAGACAAGTAGTGCGTAAGTTTCTGAGAGCTTCCGCAGCACATGCCGTGGCGCATGAGGTCGAGTGAGTCTTTGTTGTCCACATCATGCACAACGCCGCCAGCTTCACGCACAATGATGGTGCCAGCCGCGTAGTCCCACGCCTGGATGCCAACCTCCATGTAGGCCTCCGCCCGTCCGGCCGCGACAAAGCACATATCTAGCGCAGCCGCGCCGTTGTTACGCAGCGAGTGAACGGGAATCTTCGCGAGATCGCGCTGCATGCCCATCACGGCTCGGACACACGGCGCGCTCCGGTTGTATGCAGCGTGCAGGAAGACCACAGAGCGCTCAAAGCTGTCCACGCCGGAGACGTGGATGCGCTGGCCGTTGCAGTACGCACCACGGCCCTTCACGGCCATGAACACCTCACGAATCCGAGGGGCATTGATGACGCCGATGACCGGCTCCTTGTCTACCACAAGAGAGATGGAGACACAGCAATCGTACAGTCCGTGCACGAAACTGGTTGTCCCGTCGATGGGGTCCACAACCCAGGTAGGGCGATCGTCCAGTACAGTGTCAGCGTGTGACTCTTCGCTGAGAATGGCATACTGCGGTGTACCCTCGCGGAGAATGGCAAGTACTTCCTCCTCGCATTGCTTGTCATACTGGGTGACCAGGTCCGTCGAGCTGCTCTTCATGTCCACAGTGAGGCCCATAGACTGACGCTCGTCGATGGCTTGGTTGATGATTGACGAGGCCACGTGTGCCGCGCGCATGGCGAGATCCACCGCAACATTCATATCAGAGTCCGACAAGGGCATGTTGACAGCACTGCGGTGTTCAGTGAGAGGAGAGAACACAAAGAAGGAGAAGAACGATAAAAGAGAACAAAAACGAGCACAAAGAGAAAACAAAATGGAAACGCGCGAGGATGAAAAGCGGCAGATACTCGGTAAGCCCACAGAGTGAACACGAGAACAGAAAAAAAAAAGGAGTTACCTGTTTTGACGTGACTGCGTTGACAGTGCACAAACGTGGGGAGCAGATGTGGGAGCGGGTGGAATGAGAAGGAGCGGAAACACACCTAGAGACACGGAACAGCACCGTGCCAGACACCAACAAAATACACTACAATCCGGTGTAGCCGATAGTACACATCCGCGACAGGCGCAGTGGCACGCAGCAGCGGCGCGCCGCACACCAACGTGATACAAAACAACGGCACTTTTTTGTCTTTCCTGCGCATGACCCAGCGTGAACATAGGAAGCCTGATGTGAAAGCGAGAGACATGCATCGGGTGGTCATGGGAGCGAAATTGGCACGCTTGCGTCTGTGTTCACCGTGCATTATTATTATTATTTTGACTAGTGCGCGTTCATTGATAGTGCGGGAGCACGCAAAAAAAAAAATTGAAGAGAGAATGTGTATGTTCACCAACAACAAAAAGAGAGAAAAAAGAAGTGAGAAAAAAAAGGGAAAGCCACTCTGGATGGTCAGACCGCATCAAATGAAGACAGAAGTGCAGCTCAATAGAATACATGTTTCACGTCAAGAGAGAGAGAGAGAGAGCGAGAGAGGGGGATGCCCATTTACATATCATGCTGTGTGCTGGCGCGAGTGAAGACTAAGCGGCAACCACAAGGTACAGATCGAAAGACACAGACCAAAACAAAAGAGAAATACAGAAATGGTTTCTTTGACCAACGTGGCACTCAAGTTCCCCTTCTTCCTTGACGTCACACAAAAACACACTCACACAAACGCACCAACAAAGTTCTCCGTTTACGACCTTACAGTTCGTCCATGCCGTCCGCATGTGGAGACCGCGATCGGCACACATGCAGACGCCAGGCACGTTGAATGGTCACGGCCGCATCCGTCTTCCGCAACACATCGTGCTGCGCGTCGCGATCAACCCTCCGCTTCTCCGCGTCTAACTTGGCACTGCGCACCAACAGCACGTTGCTTCTCCGCCTTTCGAGAAGAGCCACGACGAGCGAAAGTCGCGCAGTGCGCATCTGGCGGACCGCACCAGACCGCGCGAGGTACGCTCGACCGCAGCGTTGGAGCAGGTCAACGTGGGGCTTGTGCGCAAGGTAAAAAGCGTGCTTCTCGACTAGGCATCGACTGAAGAAGCGTTCAATGATGGCCACGGCGTACCTCTGCATCTGAACCTCCTCCGCTGTGCGCTTCTCCGCACGAAGGTCGCTGAGCTGTCGACGCGCCACGCACCGCCTATACCACCGTTGAATGGTCGCGGCGGAGAGCAGCAGACGCGCTTGAAGAAGCTGAGGTCGGCACTGCCGCCAGCGCCGCTGAATGATCCTGGCGTGATAGTGAAGACGGGCTTCCTCGCGTTGTTGCCGAAACTGCGGGGAGCGCAGGCAGAGCGCCTCCGTGCGGGCGAGGTGTCCGCGGTACACGCGCTGGATTGTTGTCGCCGCATAGCCACGCACCGCCGCCTCCTCTGCCTCCGCCTGCGCACGTGCACGACGACGGAGGGCGACGCGAGCGGTGAGCCTGTCGGCGACGAAGCGTGTAGCCCGCAGAGTCGACACCTCCGCGCTACCCGCGGCGTCTTCGCGGCTTGCCAAGCGTCCCGCGCCGACCCAGCGCCACCGCAGTGCCATTTCCGCCTTCAGGGCTTCTTGAAACGCAAGCTCCCGTGCACACGCGCGACGGTACGCGGCTCTCTTGGCAACGAGAATGCGATAGGCGCGTTGAATGGTCAGCGCAGCGTTCTCGTGGCGATGGGTGCGGTGAGACCAGTTGCCGTAGAGCCACTGGTGAACGTCATCCGCCCCTGTGGCGAAATTGGGCACCATCACCACACCAGAACGAGACCCCTGCGCCGCGGAGGTAAATTCACTACCTTGGGGAGGAGCGGCAACAGCGACGGTGTCGTGTCGTCCTTGCGCGGATGTCGATGTGCTCATCCCGTTGTAGGTGCTCATCTGGCCGCGAGTACTGCCCACGCCGTGGTGCGCGGCCAGGTGCTGCTCCAACGCCGAGACACCTGTCTCGCTCGACTGGTAAGCGAGCCAGGCCGCACGCTGGGCCTCCATCTGAGTACCATCGTGCAGAAACCCATCGTCTGCGCTCGTACCGGCCGATGCCGCTGCTGTCGCCTCTGCGGTTGTCGGCACAACGCAGGAAGACGCGAGGAATCGTTCCTGTGCCTGAAGTGAGTGAAGGCCGGTAACACGTGGCGCAGTGAGGGCCTGCTTTTCGAGTACTTCAATCTCAAGATGAAGGTTTTCAAGGTAGCGCGCTCGCTGAACCCGATGCCGCTCCAGCTCACTGTCCTCCCAAACCTTTACCTCTTCCAGCCGCTTCGTCGCCGTGGAGGTCCTCTCACTCGGCACACTCACAGCAGAGCCACGCTTGGGTTCCCATGCGGTGCTAATACCCCCATCGGAGTGTCGCTGTTTGCTGGCAAGAGCACTCTGCGCCTCGCTGACCACAGCCACCTCAACGAGCTCGTCCTCCTCCGCACCCGTTGCCGCCGCATTGTCCACCACAGTGAGAGCCCGACTTGCGGCCGTGTGTGGAGGCTGCGAGGCGGCACCGTCAAGGCCCGGGGGCGAGCGGCGTTGGGTCCCCCTTGAACTGAGTGAGTTCGCCGAGGCTACTGATTCCACCACGCGGGTGAAGTTGTCATCGCTGTGGTGGCGGAGCATGTGACTCTCCGAGTTATCCAGCATGCGATCGACATGCGCGAGCGCCACAGTCGGATCGCTGATCCCACGGGAACCTTCCAGCAAGAAAGGGTACGCCGGGTTGTTCGTGAAGAGCGGCTGGAACGTGTGGTAGCCCCGGAGACGATGAAGGAAGGATTGCAGCGAAACGGCGGCGTGATCGGACTGGCTGGGTACCGGGGCCACTGCGGCTGCCCGAAGTGACTCACCAGTGCCCGTTGTGGGGCTAAGCGTCGTCGTCGTGGACTGGCCCACGGGGTGCCGCACGGGATAGCCGCGAAGGCTCGCCAGGCGTGATTTGCGCTGCTGGTCTTGACTGCCGAGGCCTGGGTACGTGCCCGCCACAGTTGGCGCGGCGGAGCTGTCTGGCACGGCATACAGATAATCTTCTTGCCGGATCGCGTCTGTCACTGCATATCGTTCCGAAAAGGTGCTGTGCATAGTGACCACAAGGCGGTGGAAGGTTCGAGTGAGAGCAAGAAGGACGAGGATAGAAGAAGGTGTCGTTTGCCGTGCACGAACACACCGGTTTTAAAGACAAAGACAATTGGGAAGCAACCAAAGGCACTGGGCCTCGTGAACAAAAAGGAAAAAAGAAAGAAAGAGAGAACACACCAAAAAGCGTGAGGTAGGGAGGGAGGCGGGTTTCCAAGACGCGAAGAGTAAGGCCTCTTCGAGACTAGCAGTATATGGAGAGCGGAAGAGAACGAGGTTGAGAGAGAGCGATAGGGGGTTCAAGAGGGAAGTATTCAGCAAGAATTAGAAGAGCACACGGTGCATGTTCTGTAAGTAGACCATTTCATACGTCCAAATGCATCTGCGGATCCCTGCCGCAGAATTGTACTGTTTCGTGTTTTTGCAAGGCACCATTTGTGCATGCCGTAGTCAGGCAACAACCGTCAAGGAAAAATCGAGTCGAGAAGGGACTAAGTGGCCGTTGTGCACCTGAGGACACGAGTGAACTTTATTTGCGCACATCAGAAATGACCAGTTCATTTCTGTTTGAGTGCCCGTTGTGAATATCACACTTGCACTTTTTGTTGTTGTTGTTCTTTGCTTGTTGATGTTGCTGTTGCTGGGAGTGTTAATGTGATTCATACTGAATAGTTCACGCAGATGTGTCCTCTGCCAATCGCCCTTGTGCACGCAGCCATGCTTTGTACTCTTCACGTGGCTTCCACGGAAGAATAGCCGGGTCGAATTGCTTGCGGCGATCCTGCAGCACAGTCGCTAACGCCGCCGCATCCACGCCGCCGACATGACTCGCTCGCACGTGCAGGGCTAACTGGTCAACACACTGCTTCAGCGTCGGCTCGCAGAAGCCGATGATGCGCGTGTTCAGGGCTCGCTTCGTGCACATGCTGTACTCGTAGAGCGTCGCGCCGAGCGGGGGAGGTGATGTGCTCAGCCGCTCTTCCTGCGGCGCCAGAAATGGGCTGAGGCCCACATCTTTCGGGTTCAGCCAGCTGCTGGAGAGCTCAAATAATGCCTGCGTTGACATCTGCAGGCGCGTGGGATATGATAGCTCACTGTGCACGCGTGAGGCTCACGTGACAAATAGGTTGTGAGGCAGTTCCTAGGAGTGAAGCGCGCAATGGAGAAGGCACGTAGCTAGCGAGTCAATTCAATGAAACAAATTAGGCAAGAGAAGGCGAGGAGTTGAGAAGAACCACAGGGAGCAGATGCAGGGGCGGCTGGCAGGCTGGCAAATAAGGTGGGCGACTACTCCGAAGCACCAAATGATGCGGACTTTCAGAGAGAGAGAGAGAGAGAAAGCGGACAGTGAGGGCATCACACCACCAGATAGGCCGGATCTACAGCTGCAGACAGAGAGAAAATAACTAATTTCCGTCCGCGTACGATTTCCGCGCCTCACGCCTCATCAAACAAATGCAGAATGACGCTGTGAAGCCTGCGCAAGGAAAGACCAATAAATAAGGCGACAATACGATTCCAGAGGGGAGGGGGACTATATGTGCGGCAGCTCATTTGTTGACATTGTTCTGATTTTTTTTGTTAATACATTTAGACTTGATGCTACGTTTGCATCACCTCACAAGCGAATCGGTTAGGTCGCTTGAAACAAAAAAGAGTTATCGGTTTCTTAATATTATTCTTAATCGAATGAAAGTCATCACGACGAAACTGGCAAAAAAAAAAAAGAGGGAGCGCAGCAAACGAGCAAACACTGGCAATGCGATAGTTGGCCGTTTAGGCCTTCCAGCCACGGTTGATGCGGAACTTGATGTCCTTCTTCTTCATGTCCTTGGCCCGCTTCGCCCGATCCTCGACAGAGCTCTTGAGCTTAGTCGCCACGCGAGCCGATCGCTTTGTCATTTGGAACAGCTTACCGCGCTTGGAGTGCTCGCCATGCGTGGCGTTGAGCTTGCTCTTCTTCTTCTTACTGATCTCGAACTTGGAGCGCGCCTTGCGAAGTTCCTGAGCACGCTCGATCTTCTCCTGCTTGTCCGTGTCACGCTTGCGCTCCGTGAAATGCTCGATATCCTTGGAAGACAGATCGCCGCTCACACCGTGAATGAGTTTCTGACGCTTCTTCTCCAGTTCCTCGCGAACCTTCTTCTTGCCACGCAAGGAGAGATGGCTGCCGTTCTGGGCCTGCAGCTTGCGAATTTTCTCGAAATCTTCATCGGTTAGAATCCTGTTGGATGCCATTGACATCGCCGACGACGCCTTGGAGCTGGTGATGGACGGCTCGCGCGCCCGAGGCTTCGAGTTGGGATTAGAGTCCTCATACCACCCTTCTGCGCGCGGCGCGGAGGACAGTGCAGCGGCCAGCGCGTCAGCACCAGTCTCTTCCTCTTCCTCTTCTTCCTCTTCCTCTTCCTCTTCTTCCTCTTCCTCTTCCTCTTCTTCCTCTTCGCCGCTTTCGCCCTCGCCGTTTTCGTCATCGGAGCCATCCTCATCTTCAACTTCCTCGAACTCGCCGTCATCGCTCTCCACCAGGTCGTCTTCATCCTCGTCCTCCAGTGACAAAGACTCCAGTTCATCGAGATCGCTATCCGAGGTATCCGCCTCTTCGTCTTCAGCATCGGCATCGTTTTCTGAGCCTGCCTCCGCGCTGTCCTCGACGCGGCGGCGCTTCATCGCGGCAGGGTCCTCTGGCGATGTCTGCTCGCCTCGACTTGGCATCTCCGATCGTGCGTGCTTGTCACCCGGACGCGCGGCAGACGGGGCCGCCTTCGCTGGGATCAGCTGCGGGCACGCGTCGTCCGCGGCGTCGCTGTCTTCCACGTCTGAGGAGTCCGACACATCCAGGAAGTCGCCATCCACGTCACTGCCGCTCAGCTCCGAATCTGTGTCTGTCACCCACTCTCCCGAGCTGGTGTTGAAGCTGCTGCTGTCGTCATCATCGCTCGAGGAGGAGGAGGCGTCGTCCTGGCTGTTTGCCTCCTCGTTCTCGGCCTGATACAGTAACTCGAGACCGGGAATATTGGTATAGAGCGTGTCTGCGCCGTAGACAGGCTTAGAGACGTCCTTCACTGGGCCCGTCCGACTACCGCGCAGCTTGGCCGGCAGCAGCTCGGGGTACACATCACGGTAGAGCTGAATGAGGGCACGTGCGGCCATGATGACACCCTTGTCGCCGCGCTGGTTCTTGTACTCCGTCAGATCCTTCAGAAGGTCCTCCTCCATCGCGAGCGGCTGGCGCTTGCAGATCTCCCGAATGGTGTTGATGCCAACGGTGATGCTGTCAGGCGTGGACCTGTCTGTCACAAAGTGGTTGGCAATCGCCTTGACGAGAGGCTCGACGGCATCAGGTGGGGTCATGCGGTGCACGCACATGGCCGAGAGGGCCAGCAACTGCGTGGCGTGGAGCTGAGAAGGCTCCATGTACCTCTCCAGAAAGTTGTAGAGTGGCAAGTGAATAACCTCGTGCTCTGAAACGGTACGAGCAAGCACGTTCAGATACAAGAGACGCACCTCGAAGCGCTCGGACGTCTTTTGAAGCTTCGCCAGCAGGCGTTCCACGAATTGCTGCGGGTCACGCAGAAGGCGGATTGGGTCAACGTGCTGCTTCGCCAGCAGTTCCTCCTCCTTCTCCTCCTTGTTGTACTTACGCTTGATGCTCCTGGTGTCACGCTTCAGCAGACGCTCACGCTTCGACGTCTTCTTCTTGATTTTGAGCTTTTGCTTGAGCTTCGAGATGGAGCGACCAGGATCGACCTCGGCGTCGTCCTCTGCGTCATCGAGCGAGGTGATCTTGGGCATCTGCATCAGAAAAAAGCGCAGAGCCGTGCGTAGTATCGTGGTGTGGCGCGAGAAGCAGGCCTTTGTGAGAACCTCCACAGTGCGCTCATCTGCCCAGACACGGCGACGGTACAGGTCAATCATGACCAGCTCGGCACAGCGAGCCTGCACGGGATCATCTTCGGCCATGACAGAGAAGAGGTAGTTCTGCGCGCGGCGGTTGATGTTGGCACCGTTTTTGGCACCCGCCATGTTCACCTTGCGGATATCGTTCACGATGTGTGAAAGAATAAGCTTTCGCATGAACTTATCGCGCTCTTGCAGGAGCGTAAAGAAGATGGGGAATGTCTCATCAGGCGTCACCAGACTCTTCGACCGCAGCAGCATCAGGGCCTTCACGAGTGCCAGTCGCAGCTCATTCGGAAGCGCATCGCCGTGTGCACTGCGCAACAGCTCCGTGACGATGCGTGCCACAACGGCACCCTCAGCAGGGAAGCAGTGCGCTACATGGGTCACGTAGTTGAGCACGGCAATGTACTGCGGATTGGCTGTGCGTTGCGCGGCAACGGTGGCGCTCGACGCTTGGAAGTGGTCTAGCTGAGCGAGGAATTCGTCGCGGTAGGACTCTGGATCCCTGCGGGTGCGGTTCTGGAGGAGCAGCAGCGTGCCCTTGAATGCCGTTTCGGTCGCCATGGTCTGAGTGTACCGCGTGACGCAACTGGGGCAACGGAAAGCAGCCGACAACGTGACACAAAAATTAACGCTAACGACCAGAGCGCCGTGTTGCGTGGGAGAAAAGTAGTGGTGGGGGCATAAGTGGGGGATTAGGGGGGGGGGGGGTAAGAGTTACACAAAAGATAAGAAAATGAGAACATTAACGGTGTGGCAGCGGCAGTAGATGTGACAGCACAGGCACAAAGCACGGGATGCCGGAAAGAACCGCCGCGAGCATGTCAACATTTACCGCGTCGGTTGTGGCGACGCATTGTCACAAGTTATCTATGTTTCCACCCGACCCTGGCGAAGTCCAGGATGGTCTCGATCGGCCCTGTAGAACTGTTCATGAGTCCAGTCCATCTTGTTGCTGATGTTGTTATTGGTGGAGTTGCTTCATGCGTGTTCTCGTATTTTTAATTTTATTTTGGTGAATATGGGTATGGCTACACGGAATTGCATCAATGCATTAAAACGGTTTGTAGTGCCCGAGATTAGAGACGGGAACCACGGTAGTTGGGGAGCCGATTATTACGCACAGCTTCGACGCGAAAGGAGAGCTGACTCTCTTTTCGTGGACTCGCGCTCATTCGGAGAAAAAAAAAGAGAGAAGGGAGTTGGTGATCAGGCACGCTGAGTGGACAGAGAGCCCGGATACGAAGAAGAACAAAGCATTCATTCAGTACACAACAATAGTTGTCAAATCTGGGTTTCCGACAGCAACGCGTATGAAAGGCGAAAAAAAAAAAGAGAGAGAGGCCAGTTACGAGAGCACCTAAAGTCAACGCGTGTTAGTCAAGAAAAGGTGGTGCCGCTACATTCTCACAAATCTTGTGGACGTACAAAACAGGCATGTTCTATTTCTTTTCTTTCCTTATGTGGGTGTTTGTGTGTTTGTGTGGTTGCGCTATGGGCTGTAGAAGGCTGTGCTGTTGCGGTGCTTGCCATCATCAGAAATGAGATTGTGAAGCCATCCGTTCACGAAGATGTTCTGCGGGTCCATCGTTTGGCGCAATGCGAGAAACTCCGTCCATGCCTCGCCGTACGCCTTCGCGGCTTCGGTGCGCTCCCAGGTGTAGTACTTGGCCCAGTGCGGACGTCCCTCCATGGACTGCATAATGTCACAAAAGCCGTCGTAGCACCGTTTGGTGTCGGCAGCCTCGCGCAGGTAAGGACGATACATGACCACGCCAAGCCAGCAGGTTGGGCGGCCGTAAGCCGGGGAGAGCCGCGTGCGGTCCGGCGGTGAGAAGCGAAACTCTACGGGGAAGTGCAGACGCATGCCATCCCTGTCAATCATCGCCTGCAGTTTCTTGAAAGCTTCGATAGCGCGAGAGGCTTCAATTGCCCACTCGTTCGCCCACTGCGTAAAAAGACAGTCAAAGGTGAAGCACTCCATCGCAGAGCCGTACTGGGTCGTGGGCTGGGAGTAGAATGTGGCGGCGTAGCTTTTGTTGATATAGGGCTGCATCGAGGGGGTGCCACAGGCGTAGTACAGGCTGTTCTGCACCACAGTGTGCCGCAACCAATCGCCACGCGCCGCACGAGAGACCTGCGTCGACACGCTCTCCTCGCTGGCCTTCCACGCTGTGTACTCGGCTTTGTCCTGCTCGGAGGCTTGAGCCCAGTTGATGCGGCGGCCAATGGATTCATAGCACGACTCCGTGTGCGGCACCCACCAGAAGCGGTAGTAGTCGTGCTCGCTCACCTTCTGCGCGAGTTTTGCGGCATTCATCGCGTCCGTCAGCGAGAGAGGGCGGCTGTCAAGACGCCACACAACCTTGTCCTCCACGTTCAACGTCACCTCCGTAATGGCACCGAGTGCTCCAAGGCCGCAGACCACCAGCGCAAGGTCTTTATCGTCCTCGGTGTAGACGTGTTTCTTACCCGTGCCGTCGACGAGCACAAGGCGCTTCACGTAGTCACAGATTCCGTGCGTGTCCTTTCCACTGCTGTGAGAAGCGGTGGAGAGGCAGCCGGCCAACGTGGTCTTGACGTAGGAGGGCACGCACGTCAGCATGAGATCACTGGTGTCGAGCGCGTTCATCATGTCCTCCATAATGACGCCCCCTTGGCAGGTGATGGTGTGCGTAGCGCGGTCTACCTGAAGAATCTTATTCAGATTGTCCATGTGCACGAGGTGATGAGACGTGAACGTGCACGTGTTAGGGCTCTTGCCCGCCCCGGCAATGCGGCACTTGGCGCCACTTTTCGAGAGTGTTCCCAAAAGGGTTGCGAGCTCCTCGGTGGAGGCCGGGTAGTGGTTCTGAGACGGCTTGCATTCTCCAATCTGAGCCAGGTTTGTCCACTTTCCATTGGCAGAGACGTGGCGCACAGCAGTGTTCTCCATCTGCTGTGTGTGTGTGTGTGCCGATGACGTACAAAGAGAGCGGAGAGAGGGGGGGGGCGGGCGAAAGTTGTACCGCAAAGTCTGACAATAAGCAGAGAGAGGAAGACCCGCCTAGGAACAAAATTAACAGCGGCTCACGTGGACTGTGTTGGTGGCAAAGTAGTGAGAAGCGCTTGCACCACGAAAAAAAAAAGAAAGAAAAGAGGAAAAGGGGGAAAAAAGTACAAAACGTGAGAGAAAAGTGGAATTGATTGAAACCCGTTGAGGGTGGCCACCTGCACGGCGCCGTATCGGCCATAGGAGTAAGATACCTGTGAGCAGAGAATGATGGGAGAGTGGGGGGAAGGTGTCAGCGCTAGCGGTTTCTGACAGCAATCAGTGCAAACGCCTCGCAAAACAAAATAAACCCGTGCGCACCAGGGTGCGGTAGTACACTTGTGTTTCGACTGCCAGGGCCAATCTCGTTGTGCATTTTCTTCGTTTTCCACAGACAGGGTGACTTGAGAGAAAAGCAACTGCGTATATGGATAACAACAATAAAGCAAAACAAAAACAAAAACAACAAAAAAAGACCTCACAGTACTCGTATCTGTAAGCGTCTTCTGATCGCTTATTTTCTACATGTCTTTCTTTTCTTCTTCTTCTTTTTCTGAGCACGCACGATTCGTCGTTTGCACATTGTAGAAGATTCATGGCACACTTGCCAGATCTCTGCGTGTTACTCATTCTTGCTTCACCCTGCCGATGCAAAAACTGAGAAACAGTTGCACGGACGACGGGTGATGATATTGGGAAAAGAGCAACGCGGCGTCTTCACCACCCGCGGCCTCCAAGAGAAGCGCACCGCCAGGGTGATGAGAGATGAACATGCTGACGTCGAGAACGTTCCCGTCGATCACAATCCAAAGATTATCTCCTGTTGTGTGCGTGGCAATCTCTTTGCGAGTGTACAAGCGAGTCTGTGGGCACCTGAAATTGCCAGCTTGTCGGAAAAACGTGTCAACCGCGTCGTTCGGCTCGTTCGCCGCGCCACTGCGGCGACCATCACCACGCCCTCTCAGATTTGGCAAAGATGGAGGGCCAGCGACCTCGTCGGGTACGTCGTGGTAGGTTGCACTGCTTTGGGGATGGCTGTCTGACATGAAGAGCCAGCTCACCAGCAAGGCAAGCACAACAACGTAAATAAAGAACGGGATTTGGCTCCTCAAGTAGTCCAGACTGCGCTGCCTCATCCCAGTGTGCGTTGCCGTCACAGCTGGGACTGCAGCGCCATGCGGGTTCCCAGCTGGCTGCTGCTCCATATGTTTTTTGAAAAGGGCAGAAAAAAAGGCGGGCACGATCGTCTGAAGGATACTCAAACGCAACGCCCAGCTCAGCACAACAACAAAAAAACAGAGAAAGAGAGAAAGAGAGAAATGATTCAAAAACGAGAAAGCGGAAAGGCCGGCGATATCAACAACTGAAAGTAGAAGGCACAATACTCTTGTCAAACGAGAAAAAGAAAGAATAAAATCCAAATAATAGAAGGAGGGCCTCTCACACGTACAATAGATCAGCTCAGGCAGAGGTGATCGCGTATACCAAAGTACGGTGTGTGGCGGTACACGTTAGGTCGGCAGCTCGGGCGACAATGGAGAAGGCGACTGTTTGGGTTTATCTCAGTGCATACACGATGCGATAGCGCACCAATGTACACAGCTGAAGAGAGAAACACGAGAGAGCCGTGGCGGGCACAGCGTAAGGGGCAGACGAGAGTAGAGTGTAGGAGACAAAGAAAGCTATGTGCGCATGTTGTGGCTTCACAGCAGCAACTAGAGTCAACAGAAGGGTGGGGGAGAAGGTATGGCGCCTGCCTCCAAGGCAAACGAACAAAATAGGGGCGGCGCAGCAGAGTATATGCCTCTGATTACTGTTTAACTGAAGCGTATCCGTGTTGTCAATGAAGCAGTGGTGTCGTTGTTGTCGTTATTGTTTCGTGAGCACACATGCGGCGGGCAGTGTATGTCTACGTGTGTGTGTGTGTGTGTGTGTTTTGAACGAGAAATCAACGATAACGTGCACACGGGTTTTCCCGCCATGTAGCACAATGAATAATAGTTGGCAAAGATGGGATGGAGCTCTCCGCCAAGCTCAACATGTGAGCAAAAGGCTTTTCCCTCATGCAGGGAGTAGAACGTGAGACGTGAGTGCGCAAATTTGTTTTTTGTCTCTCTTGGCTAGCTGCTGTACCACATCACACCTGTGGTGTGTGGAAATTACCGTAGTAGCGACAGATGAGCGCGGCAGCCTTGTTGTTGCACACGAGAGGCGCAATTCGGTGAATAGCTGTGGGTTCGTCTGGGGACGCGTCCACGAGCGCTCTCACGTCGGATGAGCAGGTGTTGTCAGGCGTCGCAAAACTTGTCTTGAGGATTGAGAAACGCGACATGTCAACCGTTCCTTCACTACCATCGCTATTGCGTCCTTTTAGCACCGTCGCAGTCGTGTCTGCTTCCGTACCGGGTACCTCTTCCCGTGCTATGACGACAATTTGAAAGGTCTCAAGCAGCTTGCGAAGCACGTCCAAGGGCCACACACCGGGAATAAAGAAGGACTTGTACAAATCCTCACCGCACGCGAGAACGACGGGGACCGACTCGTGATAGAACTGATTCACTTGGTCCTGCAGGTGTGACAGAACGTAGTAGGTGCGCGTGTACTCGGGTTGACGGGCCTCCCAGGTGTCAATCATCAGACTCGGGTGGCTCTCTACAATGGCAGTGGCAACCGCGATACGTTTCCATACATCCCGCAAGCCGGGCTTACCGTACGCATCCGCAACGGGAGACAAGTATCCGCCGAGCACCGCACGCCCATCCTTCTCGAGGGCACTGCACGCGGCGTCATACAGCGCCAGGTGCGCCCGATGCAGCGGGTTGAACGCACCGCAAATAGCGATCACCGCGGGTGGCTTCTCGGAGGACGTCTGCGCAGGGCATGGCTTGAGCTTCTCGCACGGGAATGCGTAGCCCTTGTCCATCTCGAGTCTGACGTCCATCGCGTGATGAATCGCAACTGTCGTTCCTGCTCGGGGATGACGTCACTGAAGTGCACGCGGCGATATCGTTATTCTTTTATGAATTTTTGTGGTTGATTGATTGTTTATGGTTGAGCTTATGCGGGGACCGTGATGACGTCAGAAACAAATAGCAAAGAGAGGCAGTATGTGCATGTGTGTGTGTGCAGGTGGTTGCAGTCGAATGAGGAAGAATAAAAGGAGAGCAGCGTCGGCCATAATTCATCCAACGAGAACGAGAAAACAGCACAAGATGGTTCGCGAAGTCATCGTGTCGTCATTGAATGGTCTCGCCCTTTGATGTGTCGCAAGATCAAGGTAGGAAGTGTCCTTCACGGGTCGACTGGCCGCACGTGTGAGAAATGCGGAGTTCAGGCCACCAAGTAGTTGATCTGGTGACACCGGCCATGTTTGAGTGGTATTGACTTCTTGTGTTCCTTTTTTCAGGTTTTTGGTGTTGTTGCTCTTTGGAGGGTGTTTGTGTGTGTGTGTGTGTGTGTGTGTGTGTGTCTGTGTGTGCACGAGTAGTATTGAGCAAAGCGGGAGCAGTTCTCATGCAGTGGCGCTCAGTCGTAATGCAGGTCATCAAGAAGCTTATCCGGCAGCCCGTGCTGTTGATTTGTGTCTGCGGTCACGTACGCCTGGTACTCCGCCTCCCGTCCTCGCGGCATGCGCGGGAGTCCGAGCTGGTACGTCTCCACGTTCTTAATGTACCAAATCTCCTTTGCCAGAATAAAATCATCCAAGTCCTGACGCTGCTTCGATGCAGCCATGTACGATCGCGTCACTTCAATCGCCACACCTGTCAGACCCGCGCCGACCAGAAGAGGCATGCGATAGACGGTGTGCAGTGGTAGCACGAGGCAGCCCGCGACGCACAGCACGCCGGCTGGAACAGCACCGTTGAACTCCATCACACGCGCGAGCCACTTGGCTGTCAACTCCTTCTCCTCCGGCGATACCTCGTCGTAGTCATAGACGCCAAAGTCCGTGACAGGGTGGTAGTACTGACGCGCCCGCACTCGTGAAGGGTGCACAGGCACAAGGCCGACGCGCTCCCAGAACGTGTACGGCTCTTCCTCCGGCCCTGGCTGAGCGCTCTCCGGACTACTGTAGTAGGCCAACAAATCAGAGACGCTATCGTGGCTCACATTGCGCAAGTTACCGCCCCAGTGCACGGCCATTTGTTGTTCCAGCTCCTCCGCGATGTTCGTCATCTGGTCACTGTACACCACGCCCGGCACACTCACGACATCGCCCTTGGCCCAATGCCACAACGTGCTCCACCACGGTGCCATCCTATGCACAGGGTCGACGGATGCTTTCAGGAACTGGTACAGAAAAATGAAAAAAAAAAGACAAAGAGAAGGGAAAGAGGAGATGGGAACGAGGAGATAGGAACAATGTGCACGTTACACATTCATGTGACATACTGTGTCGAGCTGGAGTGAGATTGGATAAGAAGCAAAACAGCAGACGGAAAAAAAAAGAAAAAGGGGGAATCTGTTATTTGGACCCACGTGCATGTGTGTCAGTCAGAGTCACACTGTTTCTCTTTCCGTGGCCCGAACAGGCCTGCGCCGTCCTCGTCAGCGTCGTTGTAGAGGCAGCAATCCACCTATTCAAAACACACTACATGGCTACTATCTTCAACAGTCTACCAGATCCGAAGATGTGACTATGCCAGTGCGTCTCTCCACGAGTCCAGTAACTACATTGGTGTGCATGTCGACTCCTTGGAGAGTGAGCGGCACCATCTGCCACAGCTGCACAAGATGCGCACGTCGACGATGGCTGGGTGCTTTTCATCCTGGTGAGATGAGCGTAATTTAGGATTATTGTTAGTTATGTCCAAACGAAAACGGCAAAAGGTGGCAGGAAAAGGGAAAAGAAGAACAAAATGTCGGCAAAATGACGGACAGACTCAGCGTTCAAAAGTAACCTGTGCGAGTTCACAAGCAGATATATATATATATATACGGATGTAGAGAAAACTAGAAACAACAACAACAAATAAAACAAAAAAAAAGGTTCGTGCAAGACAAAGACTAGTCAGCGGCCTGAAGGTCACATTTCAATCACTGTATCGCAACGACACGCACAATAGGATAGAAGACGAACCCCAAAACGAAAAAAAAAACAATTCATTGGCATGCTCCACAATACAAAAATAAGAACACATGCCCATGTGCAGGCCTCGATTATCTTTCGCAGAAAAGCACACGCAAGCGAAACCGAGTACTTACAATGGCGTCCTCCATGCTGCATGGAAAGTGAAGCAGGTACGGGGTGATGTGTTTACAGACTCAGCCAGAAACGGACAAAAAGGAGGAAAAAAGAAAAAAGGAAAAAAGAGAAGACAACAGCTCACCCTCAACAATCACAGCGAGGTGCGAATGTAGTTTTGAACGCAGTCTGCACCCGTGGTACGACACGAAGAACGGCAACAACGAAAAAGGGGGTGTAGAAAAATGGGTGACGCAATCCAGTGGCAATAGTGTAACGGTCGAATCTTGTGTGAACTCGTGTGCGAGACAATAAAGCTACGCGTTTACGTTCATTCAGAGCGATCAAAACACCACCACGCAACACCCTAGCTCTCTCATGGAAAAGCAGTGCTTGTTCCGTTGTCAGTGCACAGAACCGTGCATACTTCAGAGTCTACCCACAGTTTTGTTTACAAAATACTGCCGCCCTACATTTTGGGAAAAAAAAAGAGGAAAAGAAAACAGGCAATCTAGTGAACCGAATAAAGAACAGCGCCATCGCAACCAAAAACACACAAAACGAAAAGAAAGAATTAGCGATTAATAGTTACGAGTAAAGAAGGAACACAGAGAGAAACAAAGACCGACACTGGGCAGAAACACAAGAAAAAAAAGAAAAGCAACAGCGTGCGTCACATTTCGCAGCGCTGAGTCAACACCAAAACGGTGCGATGATACCACAACAAAGACGCCCAGATCTTCACAATACGCAAGGATTCAACGAACGCCGCAAACGAGCAACAAGTATTCTTATTAGTGCTTTCAAAGGGGAATAATAATGAAACAACAGAAAAGAAAAGAGAGAAAGTTTTAGCAATATGTTCTAACATCAAGCCAGTGATGTTAAATAAAAACTGGGAGCAGGGAGCAAAAATAAAAGTGCGGTCCGAGAAGACGTGGGTTTCTGGGCGCCCTGACTACCGGACAGAGGGACACGGACACACCGCCGGCGCAACGAGTCCTCTCGGTCGCAGACATTTGCACGTAACGCTACAGCGGGGGCAAACTATGTGGCTGGACAAGAAAGCAAGAAGGAGAACAGTAAGAACACAGGTCAAAACGGGAAGAGAAGGGCGATGGTGGAAAGATCCGCACCATACACTTTACACAACGTTCATGACAAACTACAATCCGTCATGAACGACCATCAAAGCTCTTGATTGCATTCCTCACTGTTCATGTGTGTGTGTGTGTTGATGCTGTTCTTGTTGCGGAGAATTCGCTTTTCGTGCCGAGACAATTAAGTGCGATTGTCGTGACAATCGCGTGGCCGTGCTAGAGATCATCGAGTGGAATGCGAGAGGGTGCTACTTCTGCATCACTCTTCAGCTGAATGACACTATCCTCTTCAATGCCGTACGACCGCACCGACATGATCTCGTCATCCATTGGCTTGCTCGTTTTGACCACAATGAGGACTTGGTTCTGAGGCGGGATGTGATACACCTGATGGAGGTACCGCTTGAATGTGTGCACCTTGGTCGAGCCCCAGTCACCAAAGATCTCGTAGCTCTTTTCACCACGTGATACGTAAATGCGGTAGGCATTCGGAGCCTCGGGACTGATGCTAGAGAAGTTTACACTTGCCAGCGCTTGCGTAGACATCTTCGTCCCATTCGCCCCTTCCGGCACGGCGATCTGACCCGGAGCGTGGCGGAACAGCTTCGCATGGCGCTTAATGTGCCCGTGGTAACACGGAAACAAACGGCACGTGTGGGCGTACTTGCGCTGGTGTTTGCGCTCATTGATTTGTGCACACGCCTCATCGTTGGGGCACAGAGGCAAGTCATCGCGCACACTGCTGGCGCTGCTGCAGGATTGCACGGAGGACATCTCCGTGGTTTCATCCAACGCGGTGCTGAAGCTCCGCCCTGTTTGAAAGCTGGAGACAAGCGACTGACTTTCATTGCCGCTGCCACCACGGGTCGGTGAGTTCAGCTGCATTGCCCCACTCCCTTGCTGATGATGCGCGAAGCCTTGTCCGCTGTTGTACGAGCCCGGGCTCCGTGGCCCACGCTGCTGCTGCTGGTGCTGCTGTGGGGCCTGTCCCGTGGAACGGTTGAATGGGGAGCCGCCGCTCATGTTATACGGGTCGCGACGCGTCGCACTGCCATAGCTACCGGGCAGCAGTGGAGAGCGCGGCTGGCTGTCGACGCCACCTCCACCGCCACCGAAGCTGCCCGTGCGTCGGTCGTAGGAGCCGCTACGGCTGAGAGTGGGGTTGCCATTGTGTGTGCGGTTCGCGCCGCTGTGAAAGCTTCCCTGATGAGACGGGTGGCCATAGCTCCCGCTGCTTTGCTGCTGCTGCTGTTGGGGCACGCCACCGAAGCCTGCAGGGGCGTAGCTGGTGTTCTGTGAGGCTGGTGGGGGAGGCGGTGGCGAGAAGGGCACGTAGCCCGGTTTTGGTGTTGAGGTACCACTCGGTGGTCGCTGGCCTGAAAAGCTGGACCCGCTGTTTTGGCGATGCTGCATCGGCGTGCCGAGCGGACTGGTGCGCTGCTGTTGCTGTTGCTGTTGCTGTTGTTGTTGCTGTTGAAAGGGAGGAACCCCTGCGGGTGCACTGCTACCGTACATGTTCACGCGGTAGGGATTATTCGCGGAGCCGTAGCTGTGACCACCCACCTCAGGGATGTTGGAGCTCGGTGACCGCGGCGGCATGCTCAGCGGAGACGAGGGCCCGTTGCCTGGGCTGCCGCGATGCGGGTACTGGCCTGCGCTGGCGGCCATCGTCGGGCTCTGTGGCAGACGCCGCTGACGAGGTTGCACGTGCGGGGTCGCGACCTGGATCGGCGAGGACATTTGCGGCGCGGTCTGTGAGCCATCACCTCCGCCTGACATCGGGCCTGCCGCGGCGGCGGGCAGTTGATACGGATTATTGAACCCTCCACGACCAGAGGACTCGTGCGTACCGGCGCTGTGGGGAGAGAGAGGGCTTGATGGGCCGCTGCCTGCGGGGTTGGAGTCATTGCTGAGCAAGGAGGTACGGTATGGAGAGTGCGTGTAGCTCACGGGAGAGCGTGGGGCCGGCGCACCAACGGCACTGCCGCCACCGCCACCCCCACCACTGCTGCTGTACGGGCCACTATTAGGTCGCATGTGTTCGTCGGAGCGTCACGTGATACGACAACAAAAACAAAAAGGGGGATACTTCCGACGAGAAAAACTATACGTAAATACGTCTCGAATAGACTGAGGAACGACAGAAAAAACGAAGGAAACACAAATGGCGCACGTGATCTACCTATTTATGAACAAAACAACAAAAGGGGTGGGGTGGGGGGACTAGAGGAAAGAAGCGGCGTTGTGGTCTCGTTGTATTGCCTTGGAAACAGTGTGGTGCTGAAACACTTAGTACTTGTGTGCAATGCGATGTCTGATCACCACACGCTTACTCTACAAGTAAAAAAAAAAAAAAAAAGTGCACAGCTAAAGGCTGAAGTAAAAATAATTAAAAAAAGACCTGAAGCGAATGCTACAGAAGATAAGGAGAGTTAGTGACGATTAAAGTAACGGTACTAAGTTCACACTACCACGTAAAGTGTCGTTTCGAGAACTAAACGAAAGAAACGGGAAAAAAAAGAGTTAACGATTATGCTGTTTGGTGGAGATAGAATTCAAGCAAGGTATTGCCGCACAAGGCACGGAAGCGAACAGAAGAAGGAGATGCAGTGGCAGGGGCAAAGGCGTGAAGATGGGTACGGGGGATATGTAGAGAGGTAGAGAGAACAGAGAGGCCACGGTCACGCAAGTAAGGTGGCCTATTACAATTGATCGTGCTTCCCTCACACAGCGAATCGTTTCTCGTCACATTTAGCCGGACGCAATGAGAAGCACAGAGGGAGAACGGACTTTCAGCTGGGAATTGTACTTCAGTACTGCCCATGTTTTTCTGAACAAGATTTCATGATAAAAACTATCGTTGCCGTCCTGTCCGCGGCATGTAGTGAAGCAGTGGCGGACTTGGGTGTTTTGTTTTCTATTTTTGTTTCCTTGTTTCAATTCTATTGAGAGGTACGATGTCGCAGGTCGAATTCTCGACCTCCAACGAGAGGCAAATGTGGTACGTGAAAAGTGGGACTCCAAAGAAAAAAAGAAAAGAATAGAATAGAAATTCGGTTAAACAGTATTTTAAGCCATATGGGCTCTAGGACACGATAAGAAAAGGGGGGGGGAAGAAGAAATGAATCGATGTGATAGGTGATCCTCGGCAAGTGATACGCATCGTGCGATGGTGTGCACTAGTGAGCTGTCTTTCCCATGCTGCGCTTTTATTCTACTGCTCGCCAAATGAGTCAACTCTCTTGCGTAGTACACCCCATTGTAAACGTGGCTTCGTATGCTACGATGACGTGAGAAAGAGAAAAAAACAAAGCTGGGTGTGCGCACACAGGTGTGGCCTACGGGGGAAGGTGCACGATGAACAACGTAAAGGTGAGGATGATGAATGCGTGAGACAGGCAACTGACATACGCTTTCGAGCGCATGCCAGCGTTCCATATCTTGTGTTTCTTAACGTGTATTTTGCTTCGACTGCAAAAACAAAAAAAAAGTTAAATCTGATCTGTTTGTTCTGTTTAAACGGAGGAAAGGAGGAAATGACAGCGTTGAAGACAATCATTGTCTCTCACGCAGACACTGCTGCACTTTCACGCAAGGCGAGAATGCCGTACATGCGCGGCGAGATGGCTCCATCAAAGAGAGGCACCAGAGACACAGTGGAGCGTCCTCCTTGCTTGCAGAGTTCCTCATGCAGGTACAAGGCACGATCGAGAAGGAACAGGCTCTCAACCAAGTGGCACATCCACATACGCAGCACCGTCAGACCAATGAAGCGAGGAAAGTGAACGGCCATATATGTGTCTGCGAGAGCCGTCGCGACGGGGGCTAGCTGGGCATGAAAAAAGACCTCCTGCGCGTGGCGACAGGCCTCACACACGGTTGAGTGCCAGGTGTAGGCCGTGCTCTTCGCAGTGGAGGCGTAGATGTACTCTGTGCAGACCTGCTCCGCAAAGGATGGAAACGAAAGTGTCTCCTTGACTCTGTTTATTCGTCGGAGGAAGGTCGACTCAAGAAGTGGCTCAGGAGCGAAAGGGCAATGGCACGTTCGCGTCTCAGCTGCGTCTGCGCGCGCAGCCTCCCATTTCTCACGCAGCGAGTCCCAGAGCATGATGAGCAGTGTGCGAAAGAAAAGAATCCGCGCAGAGCTGCGGTGACCTTCTGCGGAGGCCGTGGCCCACATGTCCAGCGGCTGTGTGGCCAGCAGCAGCGACACCTTATCCGTGGACATTCCTCGCGACCGGAACACTTGGCTGAGCGGAAATCCGTCCTTCGTCATAGCCTGCCAGCAGCAGCTCACGAGCAGCAAACCGCGCGATCTGTTCTCCACAAACAACCGACACGTGTTAGAGCCCAGATCCCCGCAGGTGTGGAGGCCAACGAGGACCGTGTTTGACAGCGAGGGGACCCGCACAGCTGGCACCATCACCGTGTATGGCTGACGCACACACAGCACAACGGCTTGCTGCGGATTCGGTGCAGTCAACGTCTCTGGAGAGGGCAGTCGCCACTGCTCAGACAGCTCGGCGGCGAGGGCATCAGGGGCACGCATCGACCAGTCCTGTGCCGTGTTCGACCCCTCTGCCGGGGCTGGAGGGTACCAGAGGTGGCAGCGCTCCTTGCGCGTGCCCTCGTCAAAGATGACAGTGTGCGCATCGGTCGCGTCGTTGCAGCCAATCACGGTGAGCGTTGTGACCTCGTACCGCGCCGTCTCCACCGCATCGCCATCCGCGCAGACAACAGGGCGTGCGGCGAGGACAAGCACGCGGAGCCCTCTCGCGATGTGGGCTCTCATGAAGCCGACCTTGGTGTCGCTCTCCGCAGCGGTCACCGAGGCTTCGTCACCAGTCAAAGTGCTCTTGTCATCGCGCCCCCGCTTTGGTGGCTGTGGCGCCGCACCCAAGGCGGGCTGCGTCAGCGCCTTGTGGGCACCTATGTCGCATGGGGCGAAGAAGGCCTCCATGAGCTTGCTCTGCAACTGCGCCTGCGGAAGGTCACGGTTCCACCGCTGAATCTCCTCCGGCGAGGGCAGTTCGCTGGAGCACGTCTTGTGCTTTGCTGTGCTCTTGACCGCCATTTCCCGAACCTGGTGTTGGTGAATGTGCTTCAGCAGAACGAGCGTTTTCTCCAGTGGAAGCACGCTGCCGCACACTTTGCACACACCCTTGCGAGACGCGAACTGAGGTACGGCAGGAGAGGCATCGCCGTTTTCTGCGTCAGCTTCGCGTGCACACCGCACGTCATGTGGCATGGCTGCTCCATCTTCAACAACAGGGGTGTGGCCCTGCAGCACCTCTCGCCAGCACGCCCCGCAGTCGACCCGGCATGCGATGCTCACGATGTCCCCACGCGGTTCGTACAAGAGCGAGATCATGTCTTTACCGCGGCGAGGTCCTTCGACGACAGCCGCAGACTCGTTCGAGGAGGCGGTGGTGGTGCTGTGCGTCGCGGCAGGTCGCAAGCTGAGAGAGCCTTCCAGTAGTGTTTCGAAGCGCTCAATGGCACGCTCGCGGTGGGACGGATTGCAGTCCAGGCCGATGACATGGGCGCGGTCACACAGAGCGAGAGCTCTGGACACATAGCCCTTGCCTTCCCCGACGTTCACGACTGTGCGAACGGGCTCCATCGCATGGCTGGCTCCCTGTGTGGTGGAGAGAGGTGTGTTCGCGCAGTCCATGAGGTCGCGAATGGTATCACGCATGATGGGCACTTCGTGCTTCTTCTTCGCGCTCATGCCATAGGAGAGAACGAGCTGCAGGATTCGGCGCCGTCGAGCCTCTTGGGCCGCGTCTTCGCTGCGCTTCTTCTCCAGTGCGCTACGTTGCGCAGGTTCCTGGAGCAGCGTGAAGCACGCACTATCGTTCTGGCTCCGCGGTACGCGGCACAGCATCATCGAGCGGCACTGGGTGAAAAAACTCATCAGCTCAGGCGCGCACCCGGCAGGTGGTCCATCGCGGAGAAGCTGGCGAAGCGCATCGAGAGCACCATCGTCAGCCGGAATGAGGCCCGTGAAGGCGTCGCAGAGGCGGTTGGTGTAGTCGAGCTCCTCCTTCGAGACAGGGGCGCCGTCGATGTGACGAGCCCCGCTGCGCCACGCCTCACCACGCACGTACTGGAAGTACTTATCGGGGTGGCGCTGGATAAGTCGCGTGCGTTGCAGCAGATCGCAGAGGTCATCGGCGTAGCGGTTCACGGATGCCACTGACGAAAGTGGAGAGCCCGCGCACGAGTGGTCATCGCCAGATGCGGTACTGGTGAAGAACGAAAAGTGCTCCTTCGCGTTCGTGGCGTAGGCATCCGGAAAGGGCAGGACCAGTGTGTGCTGTGCAGCCATCGAAGACGGTCAACGGGGGGGGGGGGGGTCTTCACGGGCAAGGTAACCTAGGGAGAGACAAGAGCGGGAGGGAGAGAGGGGGGAGGGAAAATCACAGAGAACAGAATAGCATCACAGATCAAGCGATGTGCGCATGTGTGTGTGAGGGCCGGCGTGAAGCAAGAAGATGGCAGCCAAACAGAAAACAAGTGCCGCGAAAAAGCGTTCTTGGCCTCAGACCACGCCGCAGGAAGTACAGACCGTTGTTGATGATGATGGAAAAGTGTTTCTCTGTCTCCCTATCTATTTTCTTTTAAAGTTTTTGTTGTCTTTCTTTTATTTGTTCGTTTGCTTGTTCTGGCCACAAAGCAGCTTTTAGCAGTGCTCATTCGAGTCTCATTGTGCACGTGTGTACGTGTGTGTGTACTTGTGTGCGTGGGTGGTGGCAAAGTGGGCCTTCGGTAGTTATCGTGATCCAGGCGACCCCTTGTCGCTGTTCTGTGACGCTGCCATCGCAGCGGGGCTGTGTCGCCACTCATGAATTGCCTTCTCCGCCGCCACCCTCTCGTCGTGCTTGAAGCAGGCGAAACAGATGCGGTCAATATTATCCCCGTTCTCTTGCAAGAACGACATGGTCTCGTTGATGGCAATGCGCACAGCAGGTTCAAGTGGGTAGCCATAGATGCCAGTGCTGACCCAGCACATGCCCAACGTGCGCAGCTTATTCGCTTTGCTCAACGCAAAGACAGACCGGTATGCGCTCTCCAAGTAGGCAGGGTATTCCCCCATGGGACCGACCGTGTGAAGCACATAGAGAGCCGGCAGGTTATAACCTTTTGTGATGATGCACTCACCGCATGGACAGCACGGCAGCGTGGCACATTCGCGGCGCAACAGAGGGCCAGCGCCTTTGTGGATAGCGCCATCGACACCATGACCACCGAGAGCGACCTCGTTCGCCGCGTTCACGATGGCATCCGCGGCGAACTTCGTAACAGGGCCTGAGACGAGAGCCAACTTGCGCAAGAGCGGGTGCGAGGGGTCGACGGATGAGCAGCTCATCGGGTCTACAGGCTCGGGATCGCACTGGTGGAAGCCGGCGAGCTGGCGGCGATCTGTCGTGCGCCACTGCTCCAGCGGCATATTGAACACCTCGGCCTCGGCAGGCGAGAGCTCACTTCGCAAGATGTCCGCTCGCAGCAACGGCTGCATCGCCTCACGGTTTGCGAATGTGCGTCGAACAAATTGCATCGGCGTTTGTGAAAAAAAAAATGAGACCAACAAAAGGGGGAGATGAAATGGCTTCTTGGACATCATCGTGACAGGAGGAGTACACACAAAAACAATGGGTTTACGCAGCAGTAACAGGAAAAAGGCGATGAACGAAGAGCAACGTAGCGAGGGGAAATCCAAAGCGCAGGAGAAATGTGCACTGTGTGACTTGTGCACATCACGCCAACACTTGTGCGACGCACAACACATATACAGTTGTGATGTGAACAAATAGGTGTCATCAATAGTGCAGATACATCTGGTTCTGCTTACCAGCCCATACTTGACTTTGAGGCCTCCACTAAGTGCACGTACAAGTGACAGAGAGCAAGATTAGGTGTGCATGCTTCGAACAGAACCTGCGCGTTGGTGTGCACTATGTGTGCCCCTTCCCACGTTTCGGTGATCGTAACAGATGATTAACATTTTCTGTGTTCTTGTGTGTTGTGTGTGTCTTGTAGCGCGACAGGCGCCAGGACTAAGAGGGAAAACAAAAGGGAATGTGAGTGCTCAAATCAGGTCCACGTGGGGTACACCAAATAGGAGAAAAACGACGACAACTAACACCACAGAGAAGATCCCGCTCGCACCACCTTGATCACGAAACGGAGAAGCCGCCTGCAAGAAAGAAGCGAAGAAGAGCGAAGTAGAGCGGTCCACGTCTAGTTGGGCGTACAAAGGAGCAAGAACAGGTAGGCAGCCACCACCGTCCTTTCACCTCATGCCCAGCACAGACGGGCAGCACACAAGCGCACGTGGGTCCACTCTCTTTGTTTTGTGTTTTATGTTGTTTTTTCTTTCCTCAAGGTTTTTTTTAGCGCTTGCGGAAATCATCCACAGAGAATTCCTTCGGCCGACCAATTTTACGCATCTGGTACTCCTTGGAGCCGATGTAGCTCGCCTCCGCTTTTCCATCCATCCAGTTGTCCTGCGCGCGATTAACCAGATCTCCCATTTCTCGCGTTGTGAAAGATACCTTTTGTGTCTTGGACGTCTCCGGACCGCGACCGCGGTGCTCGCCGACCATGGCGCCAGGTGTCTTCATCTCATCTGTCGCCCTACGATACTCCTCCGTGAGAAACGCGCACAGCCACGCGATGCCGAGAATAAAAATGACCTGGATATTCACATACGCGAGTGAAAAACTCGGGTACTTTTGGTTGTACTTCCACCACGAGACGTGCTTGCGTACGCTGACAACGTTGTAGCCAAAACGCGGGGCGAGTTTGTCGTCGACCGGAGCGGGTGTGCTGTAGGCTACCTCACCTGTTGGCCAGTTACCTTTAGACACAATGTACTCGCCCTTTTCATCTACGATCGGTGCCTGGTCAGGATCCAGGTACGCCTCCTGCACCCACCGCAGAGGCTCCGGCTCGGCAACGGCAAGATCATCTTCGCTGCTCGCACCATCGCCGGCCGTGGGTGTGGGTGCCGGAGGCGTGCTCGCATCCGTTGTTGCGGCGCCGTTGTTCGTGGCCGTGTCCTCGGTAAGGGATTCACTAGCCTTGTTAGAAGAATCGTTCTGCGGAGCCACCTCCGTCTCGGGCGCGGATGGCGAGGGGGGAGAGCGACTGTCCTCTTTGCTAGTCGTGCTGCCGCTGCTGAATCGGCTCTGATACGTGCATCTTGACGTGCTGATCACCCACGACAGCGGCACGATCAATCGTCGACACCGCATGTTCGAAATGATTTTGTTCGCAACAGCAAAGCTCTGTTGTGTGTGTGTGTGTGCGTGTTTGAGTGTTTTTTGTTTCAAGCACCGAATACCACGCTAATCGCACGTTGAGCGAACAAAAACAAAAAGCGTGCTCAAATGAGAAACAAAAAGTGTTGTGGGATGCAGAATTAGTCGGAGGCGCAACCGAGAGAGAGAGAGAGAGGAGAATGAGAAGGCCAGTAGAGGGCAATAACGAGCATATCACAGGACACACGTTTCGCTTTACTTCTCTTGTTCTTTTTCAGACGCCACAGTGTCCACGTACCTCATCGTGGCGCTAACAAAGGTCATCGCATCGGCAGAGACACACATTGTCGCAAAGAGCATCCAGACCAACGTGGAAGACTACAGGAAAAGAGACGTCACCTGCCACGCTGAAAAAGACTCGTGCGCAGGGTGATGCACAGTGTTGTGCATCGCAGACCACACGCTCAGATTCAGTGGCAGCAAGAACAGCAATAGAACGACTCGCAATGACACAACGATTCATTTCGATGTGTGGGTGGGTGGGTGCTACGGTGCTTCGCCGATACACAACACAACTAGCATCGCTAATAGTTGGTCCGTATTTCACGCATTTCATGTTTTTGTGGTGAATTGTTTTTTTTTTTCATGAGATCTTATCAGATTAGAGTTAGTGAAAAAGGAACAAAATAACACAGCGACAACAACAGTTCCTTGATTTATTTGTTTTTTTTTTTCATATTTAGCATTCACTGGAATGGTGAGAGAGAGTGTGTGAGTGCGCAATCGCAGTTGAATGAGTTGTGCTCATTCGTTCCTCGGCAGATTCCTCTCTTTCTTTCTCACAGCGTTCTTGCTTTTTTTTCTTCTTGCTTTCTTTCCTTTTTAAAAACAATCAGTTCCTTAATGATCATAGGGGGCATCAACAACAACAACAAAACTGCATCATCACACGCATGCACAATTGGAACAAGACGAAACAAAGAGACAACGAAAAAGAACGTGCCACACTCGCACAGCCATTGAGGCTGTGCCTGCCAATAACACAATGACAGAAGAATTCATCACACCTTATGGAGAGCACTCTACGTCCTTGATTGTGCACACACTCACACACACATAAACAGAAGAAAAGGCGTGTGTGGTCTGTCATACCGGCTCGTCGTTTAGGCCACCGGGCGGCGGAAAACCATCCGCTCCTCGATCACTTCCTCGTGACGCATGCGTTTGTCCTCAGGGATAGCCTTCAGGCGCGTTGCCCAGAAGCGGCTCCAAATGGAGCTCTCCTCAAGCTCCTTGCGCTTCTCCACAAGCTTCTCCGCGCGGCACTTGCGGGCAGCATCGTTCATCTTCTTGATATACATGTCCTCGGCGTCCTTCTTCTCCTTGAGCTGTGCCAGGCGCTCACGCTCGCCCTTCTCTTGCTGCGTGGATTCATACTCATCCACGATCTTCTTGATGGTGCCCTTGATCTCTGACACCTCCTCGGAGGAGAGCATAGACGGGGGCAGCGGTCGCCACGCAAAGTGGGAGAAGGGGCGCATCGTCTCCTCGAGCAGCTTTGTGCCGTTGATACTGTAGATACGGTAGCCGGATGGCAGCGTCGTCTTGCGGAGGGAAGAGACCCACGTCGCGAAGTAGCGGCCCGTGGGATCCCATTGGCACTCCGTGAGCGAGGCGTCGGCAATGCGCTTCTGCTCCACCACGGAACCGTTCTCGTTGACGGAGATGAACTGCAGGATAGACTTGGCTGGGTTGGTGGCGACCAGGTGCGGGCCCTGCGTGGCCCAGAACAGGTGCGTCGCGGGGCTCACCATCTCCTTCAGCATCTTCAGCTTATTACGGTTGATGCTGAAGATCTGGAGCACCGACGTGTCGCCAAGCTGGATCTTGGACGTCTGCTCCGTCTTGTTGAGCAGCAGGGAAAAGTAATCACCACCGGGCTGCCAGGCGAAACGGCTAGGAGTGTAGCCCTGCTTCATGGTCAGCTGGAAGACGGAGACGTCGCGACGTGTGATGTGGAACATGAAGTACTCCACGCCCCTCTTGAGGGTCACCTTGACGGAGAGGTGGGTGCCCGCAGGGTGCCAGAGCATGTCTAGCTTCTCAGCCTGCAGGAAGTTACGCTGAAGGAGCACCTCCTCCGTGGCGACGTTCTCCTCCTTGTCCACCAGGATGTTCGAGATCACGACGCGCCAGCCTTGGCCGGCGGCAGGCACGCACATGTAGGCGATCTGCGTCGAGCCAACCGGGCTCCACTCAGCCTTGTACAGGCCCTCAATAGCAAAGGTGTGTCCCTTGGCGCCTTCAGGGCCGGGCACAACCACCATCGTCTCCGAGGTGTAGATGCTCATGCGGCCGGTCTGAATGACAGTTGGGTTCTCCGGCTTGAAGCCAGAACGGCACACCGCGACGAGGGAGTCATCTGCGCTGAAGCGAGCGATGGGCCAGAGATCGTCACTGTGGAGATCGAGGTTCTCAAGGGAGCGAATACGGCGAGCGTTGCGCAGGTTGTAGACAATGAGCTCCTTCATCGTCTTGACAACGATGAAGTTTTCGCACGGGGACACCATGAAGGCCTCGACGCGCTGCGTGATTTCGAACAGCAGATGCATCGCGCGGCCACCCCAGATGCGCAGCGTGTTGTCGGGGTGCAGCGAGATGATCATGGTGCCGTACGTGGACCAGACCGGGAGCGGGCGCACGGCGGGAGCCATGCTGGACACCACACCTTCTTCAAGCTCGTCGTGGCGACGGTCAAGCTCACTCCACTTGCCGAGCGAGTCCGATTTGTTGGCGGCGGGCTTGCGGAAGAGCTCCTTACGCTTCTTCTCCCAGTCATACCAATACCACGTGACGTCGTACTTCTCGCCGCCCTTCACGAGGAACTGCGGGCGACCACTGGGGTCCTCCGCCATGTGATGGGCAAAGTCCTGCTCCTCTTCTTCTTCGTCGGGCAGCTGCGGGGGAACGTACTCCTCGTCCTCTCCACGGGCCTCCTCAAGCATCGACCAAGGGTACGTGCGCAGCTTGTCCTGGCGGGACAGATTGTAGCCGTTCAAGCGAGCCAGCGCCGCCTCCGCGTCGGAGGATGTGGCGAAGGTGATGAACGCACCGTACACCAAGCCGCTGTCGTCGGAGAGCAGCTGAATGTTAAAGGAATCGTGGCCCAAGTGCTCAGCGACCTTGCGGCGAAGCATCACCATGAACTTGTCGTGCTTGTCGGGCGTGACGTTGGCTGGCAGGCCAGACACAACGATGTGTCGGTCAAAGTTGGAGTCGGAAGACATGGTCAGCAAATCGAAGGACGATGGAAGGCTCACAAGAGGGTAAGAGTGCTTTTGTGTTAACTAGTTTATTGCCAAAAAAAAAAGTTCAATGTGAACGGCTCTCGGAAAGAAAGAAAAAAACAAGGCGTGATGTGCTTTGTCGCTAATTTCTTGTTAATATTATTCTTCTGTAAAGTTGCCAGCAAGAGAGAGAGAGAGAGAGAGAAAGAAGAGGGGTAGAAAGGAGGAGAGATGAGAGAAAGATCAGCATCGCCGCGATACGACTGATGCAGTGCGGCATGAGTACTTCGCGGTACAGGGAAAGAATCGCAACAAACGAAGAGACTTTTTTGTTCTGGTGCAGTCTGCAATACTGTTCGCATATTGTCCTGAAACGCGCGGTAGAGCCCACACACTTTTTTTTTTTTTTGGCGCTGCTGGGACGGTATTGGGAGAAGCACGGGGTGTGGCCACAAGTAGAGCTGGAGCCGTCGTGTACCGTCAGTCAAGCGTGAGAATCAGCAAACGTTAAAAGTTTGCAGTATATCGACGCTTTGCTTTCCGCGTGCTGCTACGTACAATCTGCAGAGATAGTATGACTGCTGTTTTTGATATGAATATTTGTGGCAGATGATGGGTGCAGAATGTCCCGACACAGAAAATATAGCTATTTTTTTTTTTAACCGGCATTGGCAACTGAGCAAAAACAAACCGAGAGGAAGAAAGCAGGTAAATTCCCGTGATGTTGTTGAGTTTTGGGGGGCTGGTGCAAAGCTTGTGAGCACAGTACCTTTTCATCCACTTAACTGGGTGTTTGTCTTGTTGTTGTGTTTAACATATCTCAATTGTCTTTTTGCTGGTTGCACACTTTGGACAATTTTTGTGTGTCTGTTTTGCTATTCCTAATCACGAAAAAAAAAACGAAAGAAAAAAAACTAGAGAAGAAGAAGAAAGAAACGGAAAGAAATACCAGACAACGGTCACTGAGACGGACAACTTGAGCACACAGTGAAGCGAAACATGTCCAACAACGGTGTCGTCAAGAAAAAAGAAAAGCAAAACGATTTTTTTTTCCTTTCCCTTCACTGATCACGTCTGGTTGTCTCTCCCTCTTTTCCTTCGTTCTGCTAGGCTATTATTCGTCCGCAAGACCCTCAGCCTCAACCTTAGCCTGGAGGCGATTCCAGATATCACGCTGGTTGTGGCCAGCGTTCCAGCCCTGGAAGGCGCCCTCGTACTGGTACAGGATGTACTTGTTGTAGAAGATAGGCACAGCCAGCACGATCGGAATGCGGATGAAGCCGCGAGCATACGTGTAGTTGAGCACGTTCGTCCAGAAGGGGAAAGTCATGATGCTGTCTGGGGTTGTCTTGGTGTGTGTTTGGATGCACGGGTGCTAATTAAATACCGAATGAATAGAGCGCTAAATCTCGATAGCAACAGCAAGTCGAAGAGGATAGAGGGGGGGCGAGAAGGCGAGTATGAAACAAGTTCAGGGATAATCACGGGGCGGGATATCAGTCGTATGGTGGCCAAGAATTCAAATGTGGCACGATCTCAGTTAACTGTGGGCACATCATGAGAGGCAAGCCGGAGGCGCGCGACCTCACCTGACGTGGTGGAACCTCAGGGAAACGAGCAACACAATCGCCACCACACACACAGAGCGCTGTGAGCACGATGAGAGAGCTGCTCAAACAATGCAGCGCGCAGAAAACGGCAAAAGATGATATGCATCGTCATCACTGAGCACGTCTCGCCACTGGATTGGTGGGGGCACAACACCATGACCAGTCGGTGAGACAGCATTTCTTACGTCTCCTCGTGATGATAACAAGATTTGGGTGTTTTTTTTTTTGGTTCATTTTGGTTCACGTTTCATTGCATCGAAACTGAAAAATAGGGGAACAAGGTCGTGACTATTCCGCTCCTACACATACAAGATACGCACTACGAGGTTTGCTACTACGAAGGCCACAGCCAAAAATCGTAAAGAGAAAAAGAAAAGCACACAAACAAAAACAAAACAAAGCAAAACAGAGAACGAGAACGAGAAGAAATTCAAAAGACATCACAGAACGTGAACGCCAACCTACAAATACAAACGCGCTCAGTCATACGTAGAGAGAGAGAGGGACAAGAACACACTTCTGATCTTATTGAGTTGTGCGTATGCTTTCAATAGGTGACGAAGGTTCATGTATGCGATGTTCTTCTGTTCTGTCTAGGCTACACCACGACAACCAAAACTAACACAGAGCAACTGTGTTGTGTTGAACGAGAGAGAGAGAGAGAGAAGAACACGATCAGACGTAGGCAGCCCAGTTCTGGGGTTTCGTGTGGTAGCCGTCCTTTCGCTTGAAGTTGGAGTACTTGTGCTGCATGATGTCCTGATAGCTCGTGGCCCAGAGCATGTCGAACGTGATAGGAAAGTCCACCTTGGTGGGCTCCTCGATGATGGGGGCCCAGGGCTCGATCTTCTTGCTACGCGCACCGTGAATTGTGCCCATGTCGTCTACCATACCCCAATCTGACACGCTCTCACGCAGCGCGCGGCCCCAGAACTGCTTCATCGCGAACAAGGCGCCATCCAGCTCCGCGGTGATAGGAATTTGGCAGCTGAAGCGCGTGTTGTACGTGATATCGGGACGGTCCAGCGCACGCCACGCGGAGAGCGACGTGTACTCCCAGCGGTTGGGAGGCAGGAGGCGGTCTAATGTCTCGATGTCCACGTTCACCAGGCAGCCGTCGCCGTGGTTCCAATCCGCACAGTCAGGGTTGTTACATTTGCCCCAGAGCTGAGGGAAGCCGTGGCACATGCCAGAGCCATCAATGAGCGTGTTCAGCGTCACATCTGGCATCGCGTACGTGCGGAAGTGGAATGGGTGTCCGTCCAGACCGACCACAGTGAAGTTGATAATCTTGGTCTTGCTAGGGCTCTCGTAGAGCTTGCCATCTACGGCGTACTGCTGGCTAAGACGGCGGGCCTGCGACTTCTCCGGCTGCACACCACGGCGGCGCTTCTCACGCAGATTGAGCTTGTCGGCCATGATTTCCGCCCGCTTCAGAGGCCCTTGCAGGCAGTTCTTGTGGGAGATAGTCCAGCGGCCGAGCTCCTGAGTTTCGCGAAGCTCCTCGATCTCGTTGTAGAGATGTGGGATGGTGCGGTAGGCACGCGCCAACGACGGCGCAGCCATCGCAGCCGTGACAGCGGAGAGGCACGCACCGCGAAGCATGAGTGCTATCGGTGTATGCGCGTGTTGTTGTTGTTTTTTTTTTCTAGTTTCCTAAACGTACTAGAGAGGAAGTTGAGGGAGGGGTTCGGGCCACAGTCTGTGTGTGTCGAATATGAAAGAAGGAGAGAGAGAGCTAAGACTAATAGAATACTGTGAAATGGGAACTACTCCCTTCGATACGTCTCGTTGAGTGTGAGATGCGCACGTACCGTGGTGAAAAGAGACATTCAGCGAGAGAGAGAGAGAGAGAGAGCGGTGAAGTGTGTGTGTGGGGGGGGGGACGATAGCGATAAAGTACAGCAACTGGTGACGTGAAGCAAGAATAGCAAACCTCAAGCTCTTATTGCTGTATTGATCGTGCATAAAACAGGCAAGTGGAGTTGAGAGGGTGGGGTCGATCCTTAGCCGCCGCACAACACCGAACAAACAACCCTCTCTAGTGTCTTCACTTCCGTTGGTGTGATCACTGCAATACATGAAAAAGAAAAGAAGAAGAGACAAAACATGAGAGGAAATCAAGGGTCGACGCCGTGAGGGGGAGCAACACACAGAACATTGCCACCGTTGTGCAAAATGCCTTGCCTCTTTCCACGCTGATACGCATGTCCCTCTGCTCCCTCTTTACTTATCGGCTTCGCTTCTGTTGCTTCTCTAATTTTTTGGTGTGTGCATGTGTGTACGTAGTTTTAAAGGGCTCCAGGGAAACAACAATGAAAGCTTGGAGAGGAGGTGAATAAAACGGAGCACTCAGCATGAGAGTCACTTGACAAGCGCTATCCAGCACCAAGCCGAAGTCCTAAATGTCGTCCATGATATCTAGCAGGTCATCGCCGCCTCCGCCGCTGCCGTTGCCCCTCCCCTCTAGGCCACCGATAATACCCATCAGCTTCTCATTCTGTGCCTTAACGGCACTGGAGTCCGTGTGGTACAGCTGCGGCGCCACGGCGGGCGCGAGGGGCACAGGCGTGGGGGCGGAGGAAACAGGCGGAGCCACGGCAGGCGCCGACAGTGCCACGGGTGCGGCTGTGGGTGCAGCTTGAGGTACCGCAGCAGGCCGAGAAGCCGGCGGTGGTGGCGGTGCGCTGCCGTCATCATCACTGAAAAGATCGAGGCGAAAGGTGCCGTGTGCTTTGCGACCCTGCACGAGCTGCAGAAGGTAGTTCATTTCACCATTGTAGGCCTGCAATTTCTCCCTCTCAGCTGTGCCTTGTGCCCCGCCTCGCGCATTCGGCAACTCGTGCGCCTGTTGCGCCAGCACATCGCCTCCACCGGCGTTCTGCGAGGCGAGATACATGTTGTGGCCCGCCGTGGAGAAGCGCATGGTCGGGTCTGTCGCCACCCACCGCGTGCGTGGAATCGCTGGAGGCAATGTCTTGCGCGCATCTGGGTGTGCGAAGGGCACTTGAGAGACTACGGTGCCATTCTGGTACGTACGAATCACGCCTGGCGCCTCGACTGTCATGGCCGGGGCGAGGTAGTCGATCGGCTTGAGCACAAACGAGCTGTCCGCGAGCTGGCGGTGGCTGTCAAGGAAGAGCGACACCCGCACGCGGTAGTAGAGTGCAAAATTGAGGAGCGTCTGCCGGATTAAGCTGTACTCGCCATCCGAAAGGGTTTGCGCAAGCCGCAGGACACGTCCTTGTGCGTCTTGCAGCGCTGTGTAGGTCTGCGGGGGCACGATCTTGTACAGGTCATCCAAGTGATTTAACGTGCACTCCAGCACCTCACGGGGGTGCTGCATCGAGTACAGCTGCTGCTTGAAGGCCATCACCATCAGGTCAAACAGTTTCGTCATCGAGTTGTCACTCAATTTCATGATGGAGCTGTCAGAGAGCGTGGTGAAGATGCGTCTGGTGGACATTGGCGAGTAGAGCTCTTGGGGGCGGAACAGCTCGTCAAGGAATGCCTTGCAGAAGGTGTTGCTCGTCACATCGTGCAGAATCTGCTGAGCCTTGGCCGGCTCAATTTGCTGCGCGATGAGGCGTGTGTGTAGCACAAACAACATCTCACCAGAGAGGTTGATGATCAGAAATGGCATGGCATTTTGAGACATTGTTTTTTTTAATTGCGCTCAATTGCTTCCGGTGTCAAGAATGCAAACGTTGCTGTGACGAGGAAAACAAACAAACAAAGAGAGAGAGAGCAAAGAAGAATGGGCGGAAAGAAAGACGAAGTGCGATCAATGTCGCGCGCGTGTGTGTGTGTACGTCTGTGCGTGTGTACTTGGGAAAGAGATCAGAAGAAAGAAGTTCACTCTTCCAGGAGAACAAAAAGAAAACTCAATTCGCAAAAATGAAATGTGTGTAGACGGGTGTGGTGTGGGTATTTTCAGGGATACAGAATAAAGAGGCAGTTGAGGGAGGGAGAGGAGATCAAAGTGCTGCCTACCTGTCAGGGCAAAACGACTATCAAGAGTTGAGATTTCAAATGGAGTTGAATACGGAAGTCCACACCGCGAGCCGTACCAAAAAAAAGGGGGGGTATTGTAACCAGAGAGAACACAATCTTGAGCGGTCAGCAATGCCTTGCGTCACTGACACTTCATCAACGTCATGATGCGTTGCGTGAGTGCTCTCGTCGTTTAAAAAAAAAAGGGGGGAGGAGATAACAACGGGATTGGCAGCACTTTATGAGGTTGAGCATCGTTGCGAACAATGTGGGTTCTGCTACGCCCTGCGGCAAAAGTGGCATACCCAATACTGCCAACGCGACGTACCGTCTCAGCCTCGCTGTTGCTGTTATGTGTTATGGTGATCTTTTTTTCATCTGTTTATTATTCTTAGACGTGGGATTAAGGATCTGTCGCTCCTTCTCGCCTCTTCTGTCTCCCTTGATGTCCCTTGAGCCTGGGACAATAAAAAAAAACGAAATAGCCATGTATGAACGCGCTGGCTCCACGATCACGGAGCTCGAGTGCTTACGTTAATCGGGTTAAAATCAAATCTGCTGCGGGAGAAAAAAAAAGAAAAATGAACAATCAACGCCGAGACAGGTATAACAAAAGGGAGAGAGCGGAGAGAACCAGATCAAAAAAAAAAAAGAGTGAAAAAAAAAACAAGACGCCGCCAAAAAGTTACAATCTTCACAGCCAGTCAAATACAAGCGTCAAAAAAAACGCGAGGAGGTATACTGGTGCTGCGTTACTGATGCTTGGCTTTCTTCGGCCGGCGGAAGTAGTCCTGCAGATCCTTGTGCACGTTTGCATCCTCCGCGCCACGCACAGCCTTCGACGCGTCTCTGAGAAGTGTAGCGTCGACATTGACCGTCTTGCGCACTTTCTTCGCCACCGAGAGACCAACCAGATTTCCTGCTGCGTCGAAAATCTCTGTCGCCTCTTCCTCCTCGAGGCCATCCTTCGCCACGTCCTCATCGCGCGGACGCTTCCCTGTGGTGGCAGGGCTGCCCTCCTCCTCTCCAACTGCCTTGGCCCCGCGTGTCGTGACGGCGATCTTGTCGATCTGCGCAAAGTGCTCCACCAAACGTGCGCACGCCTTGTGGAAGAAGGCTCGCAGCTGCTGGACCGGCACCCCGTGGAAGGCAGATTGTGTGCTGAGCTCATCCAGCGTGATGCACTGCAAGCCCACCGCCAGGAGCGCCGCGGCCTGCGCGTGTGACAGCACGACACCCTCGCCTCCATCCGGCTTCTTGTAAATCAGGCCCTCAAAGTATAGTCTCGCCATGGCGGGCACCAGGTCCAGGACATTGCCGCTCTCGACAAAATGAGTGGAGAACATGCGCAAACGCTTGCGGTCGGACTCGGTGAAGCGTGCCGCCAGCTCCGTGCTATCGGCCTGCTGAACACCATTCACAAGCACGAGCCGCTTCGAGACAGCGAGAGTGGCGTCGGTGGCCTTCATGAGCTTTTGCGCGTCGTGGACGTCGACGTCGGAGAGAACACTGAGCGCCAGTTCCGTGGGTAGCGTGCGGAACGGCATGGGCAGAAGTCCGAGAAAGCGGCGGCGGAACTCGCGGCGGAGTACGGCGAGGTCGAAGCCCATCGGGCACACCATGACCGCGCTGTGTTCGCTTGTCAACTCATTCGCCGCTTGACGAACGTAGAGAATATCGAAGCCCGAGCGTTTCCAGAAATTGAAGAGCGATGTGGTGAGGCCGAAGCTCACACCGAGGTAGTCCATGGGCTCGTAAGGGCGATCCACGAGCGGCGTCAGCAGGTTAGGCATCTTCGCACGTGGTGCGGGCATCGCCTCCTCGTCCTCATCCTCGTCTCCCTCCTCGCCATCTCGGGAAGCCTTCTCGTGGGTTGCCGGGCGCGTGCCAGCCACGGCATCGCGGCGAGAGAGCGGGTTGAGAGAGATGCTGCCGCTATAGTATAGCTTCAGCAGCTCCAACGCACGCGAGCCGTACCCGCTGTGCTGCACCTCTGGGTTGGTGGCAATCCGAACGATGCGAAGACCCGCCAGTTTAGCGAAGCCCTCCTCCATGTACTGCTGCGAGAGAGTGTAGGGGATGAGGTCACCCGAGGGACGCAGCCCACGGCTGAGCTGGCTGCGAAGGGCCTCGGAGCTGATTTGGCCCTCTTCACACGCGTGCACGAGGCAGTAGATATCCGGCACGCCGCCCTCGCTGCCGCTGCTGCCAGAGCCGCTCTTGTCGGTCAGGGAGTCCGCACAGAGAATAAACAGGTGGTGGCCCGGCGCGTCCGAGAGCAGCTGGAGGTCATTGGGCTGGTTCTTGTAGTGCGCGGCCACGAGCAGCGACTGGATGCGCTGGAGCAGTGCCTCGGCAAGTGGGTGGTATGAGAAAAGGGCATCGCGGTTGACGTAGTAGAGCTCACAGCTGCTCGGGTGCGGCGTAGCACGGAGAGGGACCGTCGTGTTGGTTGCCTCGAGGCAGAGCAGCTTGTTCAGCCAGTGCTCCACCGGGTCGTGAGGAGCGTACCGAATGGGGTCCGACATCTCGATCTCCTTCAGGCTGCGCTGAGCCTCCGCGCCGCCATTTGACGCGGACGCCGCACGCTTGCGCAGATCAGCCACGAGCTTCAATGACAAACTACGGCCAGTGCCTTCGTAACCAGAGATGGTGGAGGCGAGCACGACGAGGTACGGGCCCATCATCTTCTTCACAAGCGTCAGTGGCAGAGCCGCGGCCTCATCAACGATGAGAAGCTCCGCCTGCGAAAACTTGGCCGAGTCCGTGGCAGACACGAACTGAATGGTCTGGCGATGTTCCCGGAAGACGTTGATGCGAATGAGGCACTTGGCAAAGTCCTCACTAGTACCCACCAGGGCCTCGTAGTCCACGCGCTCCTTGTAGCCGAGCTCCTTCAGCGTGCGCACCGCGAACTCGAAGAAGGTCTGCACATTCTCGGGCGATGGCGCGGTACAGAGAATATTGCTGTAGCCTTGCACAATGGCACCAGCAGCCATCATACCTAGCGCAGCAGATTTACCACGGCCACGGCCAGCTGTCACCACACACGTCGCATCCAGCGTCTTCTCGGTAACAGTCTGCATGAGAGAAAGAACGGTCTTTGCCTGATCCATGGTCTGGCACAGGTTGACAATGGGGCCCACCTCAGCGCTGGGCTTCAGCTTCTCCTTGAGGTTGAGGAGCTCCACTTCGTGCTGGAGGCGACCTTGGCGCGCCAGCTCCGCATCGTACTCGGCGGACTTGTGTTTGCCGTAGTTCTTCATCTTCTCCGTGATGGGCAACACGTTCAAGTCGTCGTCCACGCACAGTGCAGTGGCGCAGTCCGTGAGGGACAGCACGAAGCGCTCGTTAAAGCGAGGCACGACATCGCGAAGTGCTTCAGTGCGGTAACGGGCATGGACATCCATGGCGATGGTGTAGAGCTTGCGGAGTGACCGCATGCCACGGAACATGATCACAATGAGGCCGCCGCCCTTCACTGTCTCCACCGTGCGGGCGAGGGTGTTGGGGCTGATCGCCTCAAAGTCCTGCAGCACAACCATGCCGAAGGTCTGACCAAGTACCTTGTGTGTCTCCTTGTACTTGCAGAAGCGAATCTGGGTCTGTGCGAGGAAGGTCTGAAACGACTCCTTTGTCGCCTCCGTCGCGAGGCCACCCTTGACCTCTAGGCGAGCCTTGCGCTCCTGCCGTTTGCGACTTGTGGAGCCGAACTCAGGGTCCTCCTTCATGCACCAGAGTACGTTGACCTTGGCGTTATGATTCGCGCGAGAGATCATCTGGTGGAGGTTCACAATTTGCTCGCGACCACGGTCACCAACCAGCAGGACAAGGCCTCGGTGCTTGCGCTGGCTTACATCGTCAATGAGGGCCTTCACACGATCATCTACCTTGCGCCTCGTCGTCACGCCGCTACCGGGGAAACGGGAGCTGGCGACGGAGGCGGTCTCGGAGGACATTCGTTCTTACTATGACTAACAGCACACACAAAACAAGAAACACAAAAAAAAGGCACTTTTTTTTTTTTGAACCCTCAGTGTATTCGCAAACAAGAGGAGGAAAAGCAGATACGAGCAGAAACAACAGAAGAAACCGAGGAGAGCGAGGGAGGGGGAGGGAAGGAGGTCGTGAAAGTGGTAATCACGAAAGGAGTGAGAACCGAAGCATGAAAACGCTCAGTCAATGAAAGCCATGAGAAACGCAATGTTAGCTAAGCTGCTGCGAGAAACAACTTAAATTGTTTGGTGTTGATCCGGCTCTGTGCATGATGTGTATGTGCTTGTGTGTGTGTGTGTGCAGTAGATGGGGACAGCAAATTGGGAGCTGTATGTCATCTTTTGTGTTCACATGCTCGCACCAAGCTTTTTTTTTTTTTGCGATCGGAACGTGCACCAGACCGCAGAGCAAGCCCTCCATGTTGCTGTGTTTCTCGCATTTCATGTGTATGACTGTTGTTGTTGCTGTTGTTGTTTTTCTTTTTCGTTTCTCACATTAATCGGGGTGCGTGGAAAAGGAGAAATAGTTAGAATAATTGTTACAGCGAAACACAAAACAGAGCTTTTAAGAAGAAGGGGGAAAGGGAGAAACATAGCAAATAACAACAAAACAACGTGAAATGAAGGTCGTTGTTAAGCAAAACAATACGTGCAGCCGCTAGACAAACGTGGCCTTGGCCTCCTGAAGGCCACGACGCACGCGCGCAGCAAGGTTGCGCAGAGCCGTGTACGATGCGGTACCGTCGAAGTGCTCCTCCGAGGCCTCCAATGCACCCTTCACGTTGTTCTGCAGCTCCTTCAGTCCAGCGATGACCGCATCTGGGGTGACCTCACTCGCGACTTCGCCAACACCCTCCTCAGTGGCCGTCGGCGTCGGCGTCTGTGCGGCAGCGTTGGTGTCGTGCGCCGCGGCCGTGCTGTCGCTCTGCGTGCCGTTCGATACGTCTCTGTCTTGTGTAGGGCGGTGAGCGTAGAGACGGACTGGCACGCCGGCCGCGGGGTTCTCCATCGCCTCCTTGGCCTCCTCGAAGGCCTGCAGCAGATCCGTGGCGGAGCTCTCGAGGCACTCCAGCGTCCGTGCGAAGAGGGCGTCATTGCGATTCCACTGATCCTTCTGCTGGCACGCACGCAACTCCTTCACGCGGTACCGGTAGCCCGCCATGGGGCCATCAAGGTAGCTCATGAGGACAGCCGCGCAGTGATAGACGTCGGGATCAGAGACAAACAAGGAGAGAATCGTCTGAAATAACTCACGCACGCGATCGCTGTAACGCATGAGAATGCCGCGCTTGATCGCCGCTCGATCGCCGCTGGCGGTGGCGGGCTGGTTCCGGCGAGGGAAGAATGACTCAGGCATCTCGACGTCATCGCCAAAGGGGCGTAGGTCCTCGAATCCCGCGTTGAGTTCGTCGTCCTCCTCTTCCTCTACTGCGAGGGACTCCTTTGCAATCGGTGCGTGAGGAATGGCCGGGTTGGCGGCATCGACATCCGCCGCGAGGCCCTTCGCCGGGTGATTTTGGTACCGTGTGCGGTCAGAAGTGATGATGCCGTCCTGTTCTTCGTCGACGGAGGTGCCCGGGATGTCGCCCTTCAGGTAGTCAATGGCGTTGTTCACGAAGCGCTCCAACGTGGCGCGGTCAGGGTTAAGCTGACGCTTGGCGAGCTCGAGCAGAATCTTAAAGGCGTTCGTTGACTCCGTCACCTCGCGAAGCTGGCACCCGATCTGGACGTAGTTCTGCCACATGCGCCAGTCCCTGCGATTGTTGCGTAGTCCTTGGCTCATGGCATTGAAGGCGGGGCGGAGCTTGTTCTCACGAATCATGATGGAGGCCAAGTTATTCCACGCGAAGGCGTCGTACGGGTCGATTTGGCAAACACGCGTGAAGGCTTCGCTGCCACGCTCCCAGCGCTGCAGCTTCAGCGCAGCAAAGCCCAGCGTAAACCAGTCCCCACCGAAGACGGGATTGATGTAGACGGCGTTATCAAAGTACGTCAGCACCTTCTCGTACTGCTCACGCTCGAGCGCCAGGCGGGCGAGGGCACGCATCGGCGCAGCCATCTTGTGGCCGCAGAGCTCCCAGGCCTTCCAGAGGTGCGCATCGTCACGGGTGGCCTCACCGAGCGCGACCCACAGCATCGGATTCTGTGGGTCCTTCGCGATGAGGTCACGCGCGAGAGACTCTGCGCGGCGGCGCTTGTCGAGCTTCTTGCAGCACTCAATGATCTTCTCCCAGTCGAGGATTTGCTCGTACGTGTCCAGGGCCGTCTTGTACAGGCTCTCGTCAAAACAAAACTCGGCGTACTCGAGCTTCAGGGACCAGACGGAGGGAAATGCGACGGTGTAGAAGTAATCGCTCTTGGTGCGCTCCCAGTGCGACTCGTTCGGGTCTCTGCGGTTGGAAAACTGATCCACCAGCTCCGTCAGCTGCATAAACGAGCGCTCGGCCACACGGTTACGGTTGCGCTCCAACCGTGAGCGCGTGAGAAGAATCTGACACTGAATCAAAAAGGGCGCCTGCGCAGGATCGACGAGGAGCCGCTCAATGTAGGTCATCATGTGATGCTGTGTGAGGCCGTGAAATGGGTTGTTGTTGCGAATGTCTGCGCACAGGGCGAGAAGAATAGCTTTGTCCAGAGGGTGAAGAGGTGTGATCGCCATCGGTGCCGCATCCGGCATCTCGCGCGGCCGGTCGAGCAGGTCGTGACCATCCTTCTCCGTCATGAGCTTCTTCGGCTGCACCTCCTGCGTGGAGGCCTCGGGCACGGCCACGGAGCTCTTCGCATTCAGCACCATCTGCACAAGCTGATGCTTCTGCCAGCGCGTGCGCACACCTAGCATCGCCGACTCCTCCAGCTGGAGACCGTGCTTGCTCGCCGCGCGCACAAACGTGGCAGCGGCGAGCTCGCGACGGTGGTAGAAGTTCTGCACGTGCCCCACCTCCAAGAGCGCCTCTGTGGTGATGGCCTCGTCCGGCTGCATCAGAATGGCGTCGATGCAGGCAGCAACTTCAACAAACACAGAGTGGGCGCGGCGACCGAGCGCGAGTTGGTGACGAAAGTGCACGCGCAGACGCCATTTGTTCGTCGGCTCCAGCAGAGGGCTTTCCTTTTCGTCGCCGTCGGTCGCCGTCACGATAGCGAGCAGGCAGGTCAGAAGTCCACTCAGGCGCACACACGCACTCGGCATCTCACCATCGCTGATGAGAAGACGCTGCAGGTACAGGTTGGTTGCCTCTGCCAGGGTGCGTGCATCTGTCTCCGCTGCGCTGGCCTCCTCATCCCGTGCACCATTGCCGTTCGTGTCGTGGGCGACGACGTCAAACAGACAAAGCGGGGCGCCAAAGCGGGTGTAAACCGCCTTGAAGGCTTCCCGCTCACTCGCAGAAAGTTCACCCGTGAAATTCTCAGCGTTGAAGAGGCGAAGCCCGAACTCGATGGAGGGAATCACATCGTGCTCAAGGTCGTAGTGATTCGAGGCCAGGAACGTGTGGACCTGCTGGCGGTAAGACACGGCCTGCTCGGCGGCCTGATCTGTGGATACGTTGAGTGTCCCTTCGGCCGTCAGAGCACCAGCGGGCAGCTCAGGCACAGGTACCTGCAGCAGGAGGGCAGGGATTGCGTCAGTCATGGCAAACGTAAATGTCGGTGCTGAAAAAAAAACATTTGCGCGTTTGTTTGTTTGTATTTGCGTGACGGGTGGCCCAAGAGAGAGAGAGAGAGAAGCAAAGCGGGGAGACGATGCGAAAAGAGAGAAGATGAGAAATGTAGCACGCCGGCCTCTCGCTCCACCGGAGAGGTCCCCGTCGTTCACGGAGAATTGAATCGTGATCATGCGCGTTCATAAACGGTGGCTCCGCCTGAGGTATGGACAGAGGCGGGGCACACCTCACTGCAAAAAAAAAAAAGGGGGGGCGGCGTCACGTGTGAGTATCATCCGAGAGCCGTATACGCTCCATCTTTGCCAGTGAAAACAAAACAAAAAGCAAATTAATCCGTTGCAAAAGCATTGTGAGAACAGGCTGGGAGGGGAGAAACTGTTCATTGCAGTATATACTTTTGTTCGTTTAATCTGGTGTGCAAGCAAACAAGAGTGAACAAAAACAGAAACACGAGCACACAATGATGCTTTGCCTAAGCAGAATGTGCTCATCATAGCAACATGGAATGTCCGTTCATACCCTCACAGCACCGACTGAGCATCTGCAGACACACAATTTTTTTTCTTGCCATCTTCTGCCATCACCAAGTGCAACGCCAAACAAACAGGCACAAGGGGGAGAGAGGACGGAGACGAGAAAAAAAGAAAACGAAGAAGGAAACAAATCAAGAAGAGCTCATCACAGCGACGAACAATGCAGCGTAGATGAAGAGGTAAAGGCTTAGGCGCAGGGGAAGAGGAACGCTCAGATATTTGCGCTGACATGATACGAGGCGTAGTTGCCACCAACGTGATCGCAACACACGCAGTTCAGCTCGAGCTTTCCTCTGCGCATTGTTGTGTAGCGATAGAGCATCTCACTCATTCGCTTACCGACACTCACCGTGTTCTTCTCACGCAGATCATCACCACACGCACTGCCCGCACCTCCCCCACCTGTGCCGGTGGAGGTGGTGTTGTATGTGACGCCGTCTGGCTCATAATCACCACGCGGCGAGTGCATCCCGAGGCGAGTACCGTAGCTGAGTTTGCGAAACTTCTGCATGTTCGTGAAACGTCGCTCACGCCAGCGCTTGATGGGAAAGTCGAGTGCAAGGTTCAAGATTGGGAACATCAGCGAGACCAAAAGGTGTGGTATCGAAGGCATAAACGCACTCGGCAGCGAGCTCCATGGTGTGGAGGAGAGAACGACAATGAGGGATATGATCGTCACGGCCAAATTCACCCCCACCCACCGCAGCGATGAGAAGAGGTAAATGGAGGGCTTCCCGTGCCCGAGGCGGAGAGAGAAGCGGAGGGAGATGGGGTGATGACGGCTCATGTGTGTCCAACAATGTACCATCAGCCAATAGTTGAACGTCAGCGTGACGTACCCTTGACTAGCCAGCATGCAATCATCAGTGGAGATCTTGATGAGATCCAGCACGTCCTCGTGGCAGAGCTTTTCAGACGCGGTGATGCCGAGAGCCAGAAGCGCAGCAACCGAAGGCAGGTACCGCAGGCACCACACCACCGCACTGTGACGAAAGATGGCCAAGCGCACAAAGTAATTGTGCCTCGACGGCATCGTCTTCATCGGGTCCATCCCAGAGTAGGCCGTGTACGTGCAGGAGAGCGCCAAGAGAGGGATGATTAAGTTCAGCTCCACCACTGTCATCGTCGGTCCCATTAAAAGCGGCGCCCCGACCATGAGTGAAATACAGTTGATTGTTGCGATCAGGAAACTGGCGTGCATGATGAACTCGATGCAGTTGCCAATACCACTGAGCCGCAGCCGGGCCTGGCGCACCATGGTGACGAGGATAGGCAGCACCGAGGGCGTCGGCGGCGCTCGCAGTGAGCAGCTGCAGCCGATCAGCTCCGCCACGTTGCGGTACAGAGGAATGTCGCGGTTCAAGCTGTTGGTAGCGGCTAGATCGGAGGGCTCGACGATGCGTGTGTGACGAAGCACAGTGTCCTTGTCCGCGTTGGGACCACGGCGGGTCGGCAGTGTGCCGAGGGCGACATCAGACTGCACAAAGCTGCGCACGTTGGCGTGGTTGAAGACAGAACCCACCGCAACCACGACTTCGTGATTGTCCTGCAGAATGGACAGCATGGCGCGTGTGGAAACGCCGTTGGCGTGACTGAAGAGGTTCACTTGAAGGGGAATAGGGTCCACATGCAGAATGTGCTTGCGAATAGACTTGATGCCATACGGCAGCTGGGCACGAATGCTCGGGGCATCCAGCTTCACCGCATCCTCCTTGAGTGAGATGCAGCAGTTCCAATCCGTCTCCAAGCCCACGCGGCTGCCAAAGCTTTTTGTTTGCCGTTCATTCTCAGGGCAAAAGAACATACACCGCACACCGGCTGCATCCAGTATGGACATCGCCGTCTGCACGTGTGGCCTCACGGAGTCACGCACACCGACGAGACCGAGAAAGGTGTGTGCGGTGGTTGCCATCAGAAGCACAAACGACTTCATCGTCAAGCAGTCGTCTGCCTCCAGCTCGCCGGGCTGGCTGTCACTGGGCATCTCTCCGCACGAGACAGCGCGAGGCAGCGAGGCGTACTGCGCGGCGGTCGACACGTGCGGCGCAGAAGCACTCCGCACCTGGGAGATGCCACGCACGGCACCGCCGCCGCGAAGACCGAGGCGGTCTTTCGTGGCACTGAGAGGCACGGCGCCGGCCGGCACGACCTCTCCGCCCTCACCCACAGCGTGTGCTTCTTTCGCCGCCACCACCACGTCCTCTCCGTCGCTGCACCCGCCGTAGCGCCGCTGTGATTGCCACTGCGCGGCCTTGGTGCTCCTCTCCACCCGCCTGCGCCGTCGCTCCTTCGCCGATTCGCTGTTCACCTCCACGCCGTCACGGAAGAAGTACTCCGCACACCGGCGCGGTGCCTGACGCTTCATGCCTGTCTTGCTGGGACCCGCAGAACCGTGCGGATCAGTATTCATTGTAGCGTTAGCGGCGACGATGGTGTCCACGTAGCGCCGGTAGCGCTCGGGCAAGAGACGGTGTGAAAGGGCAACTGTCTCCAGGCAGCTGCCCTCCTCCCACTGGTGTTTGCCCATGTACAGCACCTCCTGCTTCTCCTGGGTGTCGAACTCGTCGACGGTGTCGCCGGTCCAGTGCGTGGTGCAGTGCCGTGTGACCAGGTACGGCGTGCCAATCGAGAAGATATGCAGAAGGCCGTCCACGTCCTCGGCCAAAAGACTGCACATGTGCTCCGGGAAGGCGTTGCGATAGCCTGTTTTAGATTGGGTGTCAATCTGGAAAATGCGCGCGATCAGGCAGTACCCTTCCGTCACGCGATCAGCAAACCCGCACGCGCGCGGAATCCAGTGCAGCGCGCGGGACCAACGCAGCGTGCGGTCAATAAATCGGAATGGTTCTGTCCACGTTTCAAGATTGTACTGCAAGCCACGCGAGGCGACGTGCAGGAGAATACAGAGAGAGATGGGGTTGAGGTGATTCTGATGCCGGCGCACTTCTTTCCGGTCACCGAACTCGACGGCGAGGTCGTCGCGCGCACAGAGGGTTAGCTTCAACTCCAAGAAGCGCTCTTCCTGAAACTGCTTCCGCTTCACCTGGCGCTTCATCTCCCGCTTCCGCTCGCGTGCCTCGAGCTTGCTCTTCTCAGTGAGGAACCCGACAACGTCATCGTCGTCGTCGCTGGAGGAGCTGTCACGCCGGGGGTTGATGCGGAGCATGAGCACCGCGAAGGGCAGCAGCACCATGTCCGTGACGATGCCAGGCTGGTCCAGAACCGCGACGACCGTGGCCATGCCAAAACCATCGACGAGCGATGACGAGTACACCAGAGGGTTGCGACTGCCATTGGAGGGCTGTATGTGCAGAAGAATGCGCAGCACCGTCTTCAGGGTGCTCCACGTCGAGAACCGTGGCAGCTTGTCGTCGACGTGGTGGGTGCGTTTGGCCACCATGTAGTGGAACAGTTTGTCCAGATAAGCGTTCGCGTAGAGCACGAGAAAGCGATGGAGCACAATGGCATTGACCGGCAGCAGGCCGAGGAGGGCAACAGCGGGGTCGAGGAACACGCCCTCGCCAAGCGGGGCACCAACCAAGAAGTAGAACAGCACACCCGCGCCGATGGTCAGCACCATGCCGAGCACCCAAAGCAGGAGGAACACACGATGCACGAAGAACTCCATGTCGTGTGCGACCGAGATGGAGTTGCCGCCACCGAGCTCGGTGCGGGAGTCGCACTCCTGATCACTCTCGTCAGTGGTGTCCTCCTCCTCAATGAACCGCTTCGAGTTCGTGAGCAACAGGTTTGGTAGTCGGGGGGGCTTTGCGCGATCGGTGAGAGGTTTGAGCACAATGGCGTCGCTCATCAGGGTGATGCGCATGACGTCAATCAGCTTTGCGATGCTGTGCGGCTCCATGTAACGGCGCACCTTGAGTGTCGCCTCGTCCAAACGCTTAGAGCCCTTGATGAGCAAGCTCTTGTGGATATGCTTGAGACGCAAGGTCTGATTGTCAACGGCGGCGACCATGCGAAATGCTTTGGCGGGGAGAAATGCAAAGGACTCGAGAAACACGCGGCGGCGCTCTTGCAGTGTTTGACTGCGCCGTGTGGGCATGTCGCGGATCCTCTCACCCCAGCGCGACGTGACCTCTTCGACAACAGACACAGTGCGATGCTTCGACTCCGTGACACGACACCAGAACAGATAGCACTGCAGCGATGTGCAAAAGGTGTACAAGATCAGGAAGAACACACTGCAGACGATCGTCTGCGAAACCGGATAGAGCACACAGGAGATGATCAGCAGGATGGAGGTGATCAGCACAGCCCCGGCCCCTGTCTGCTCACGAAGGAGTGAGCGAAGAACGATGCGGGTGGGGGACTGGACGCCGTACGTCTCGCTCTGGCAGTTGTCGGCGAGCTGGCGCAGCTGCTCCACGATGGCCGCCTCGTGCTCACTGCTGCTCAGGCCTGCCAACGCGGGCGAAGCCGCGGGGCCAGACCGTGTGTGGCTGAATGGGGATGTGTAGTCCATTGTGCCGTCCGCATGGCCAGCGTGATACGAAGGCTGCACGTGCACGCTGACAGAGGCGGCCCCGCCATGGGCCACACCACCGGGGGTGACCGGCACTTGCGTGAGAGAGGCTGTTGTCGGTGTACTTGAGCTAGAAAAAGGCGCTTTTTGATTTCCTGAGGGGCCGTTGTGCACACTAGCATTTGTAATGACAATATCTGTTGCGGCGTGCGATAGTGTCCTCGCTGTGGCGGAGTGGGGCTGACTGCGACAGCGTGCGTCTGACGAGGGGGGCTCCGGTTCGGCAGGGTCAGCCTCCTCCGCTGAAATTACCACATCGTGTGCCTTTTGCGTACTTGACAGCATCCGTCCGTCAACGTGATGCGAAAAAAAAAAGGAAGAAGAGAAAAAAAAAAGATGAATAACAGCAAGGTGAATGCAAGTGAGATGTACCGAGCGCACGGCGCAGTCGTAAAAGTGTTAGATTGGCGTGCTGGTACAATGATTAAACACGGCAGATACAAAAAAAATACAATAACCTGTTGACACCCTATTTTCGTTTTTTACGCAGAGAAAGTAAGAAAAAAAAAACAAGAGAAAGACAACAATGAGGCGGAAGGAGGGCAGATCGAGGAGAGGATAGGATTGTACGCAAAAGAGAATTTCGCATAATGCAAACGCAGTACCAGTGGCAAATGACATCGATGAGAAAAACGAAAGAAAGATGAAAGAAAGGAAGGAAGAGATGGATATGGGGGGAGAAGAAAAGAGTGCGTCCATCTGTGAATAGGAATCAGCACGGAGAGCTTCTGCTCAAAATAAATATTCTTGTGTGTTTCTGATTCTTGACCATTGTTGTTGTCCCAGACCATCTGTCCGCACATTACGGATGCACGTCGAACTTTTAAAAAAGGGGGGGAAATCTTTGCATGAGAGTGCACGGGCAGACATGACCCAGAGCAAACGAGCATGAGAAGCTCCACCTTCTCTCGCTGCCACGGTGGCTCTGACAGTCTTCTTTCCTACGTCTCGGTCGACGTCTCAGCAAGACATTTCATGANAAAAAAAAAACAAGAGAAAGACAACAATGAGGCGGAAGGAGGGCAGATCGAGGAGAGGATAGGATTGTACGCAAAAGAGAATTTCGCATAATGCAAACGCAGTACCAGTGGCAAATGACATCGATGAGAAAAACGAAAGAAAGGAAGGAAGAGATAGATATGGGGGGGGGAGAAGAAAAGAGTGCGTCCATCTGTGAATAGGAATCAGCACGGAGAGCTTCTGCTCAAAATAAGTATTCTTGTGTGTTTCTGATTCTTGACCATTGTTGTTGTCCCAGGCCATCTGTCCGCACATTACGGATGCACGTCGAACTTTTTTTAAAAAAGGGGGAAATGTTTGCATGAGAGTGCACGGGCAGACATGACCCAGAGTAAACGAGCATGAGAAGCCCCACCTTCTCTCGCTGCCACGGTGGCTCTGACAGTCTCCTTTCCTACGTCTCGGTCGACGTCTCAGCAAGACATTTCATGACGTGGTTCTTCAGAGATTGGTAAAAGGCATCTTCTGTGCCATTCAGCTTGGCACTCTGCGCGAGCACTGTCCTCCAGTCCACAGCGAGCGCAGTCTGAGACGCGCCTTCGCTCGTGGAGGTGCTTTCAGATATGTTCGCGGCACAGAGGCTCAAGAGATGCCACCAGTAGTGTGCCATGAAAATTTCACGGTCCTTGTCTGACGTCGGCTGCGTCGCGGCGTGGTCTACGATTGACAAGGAGAGCCACGCGGTCTTCTCAAGTTCAGTCAAAAGAGATGCGGCGTCGTGCAGAGCGGGGAAGAGGTTGTGGCGATAGTGCTCCTCAGATTGTTGCAAAACCTCGTCCGCAGCGGGGAGAGACACGACCGTGGCGGCCGGTGCTTCAGGGTTGGCCGCCCCACCCCTCACAGCCCCACCACGTCTCGTGAGATGACGATGAATGCGCCGAGACAGCTTGTCCAGCCGCGCGCTGACCCCGCGCAGCGTGCACCACGAGGAAGAGAGGCCGTACGCGTCGTGGCCAATGTGCGCCAATCGCCTTGCCGCTGCGATTTTTTTGTCCTCGCCGTCGCTGGAGGCTTGCGGATTCGACGAGGCTTCATCAAGCCACATCACCGCCGTGTTCACCAGAGCATCAAATGTGGGTGTGGCTGTGCTGGTGTCAGTCTCGTTCCTGTCTTCCGCGATGTCTCTGTCGTGAACCGCCTCGCGATCACCACACGTCGCTGCGCTCAGGAGCTCATGTAAGCCTCGTGCGGCCTCGCCCACGCGGTCGTGCAATTCGCGGAGGAGCTGTTGCTCCTCCGCGTCGGCGTGGGATGGAGGCTCTCCGCTGAACTTGGCTTTCAGCAGTTGGTGCATGTGCAGTGCATCGCGCTCCCGTCGTGCCGCACGCTGAGCCACTCGCAGAGCGTCTTGGAGTGCGGCCTCCTTCAGCGCCTGCTCCGCCACGCGCGCCTGCAGCTGATCCACGTCTGCCTGACATGTTCTCTGGTGCGTGATGAGCTGCTCGCAAGCTGCGTAGCTGCTTCGCGCCTTGGCTTGCTCGTTCTCCGCAGTGCGCAGCAACTGATGGAGCTTCTCACTCGCGCTCTGAACGGCGCGCTCAAGAAGCAGCTGTTCCTTCTCCGCCGCCGTGGCGTCCTGCACTAATGCCCATTCCTCCGATGAGAACAGGAACGACGGGGCACCGCCGAGGCCAACCTTCCACTTGGCAGCGCTGCCTTGCCCATCGCTCGCGTCCTGGCTGTCGTCGGTTTCGAGGCTCGGCACATCATTCATCATCCGCGCGATCTTGCCCTCAAGCACGTCAGCCTCCTTCTGCAGCGCCACCACAACAGAGGTCTCTTCGGACTCGAACTGCTTCTGCTGTGCCGCAAGGTCTCTCCGCGTCTTGGCAAAGAGCGCGCGAAGTTTTGTGTTTTGCTCCTTCTGCAGATGAAGCACACGCTGCTTATCGCGCAGAAGCTTCACCTCTCGGGCGAGGGCATCGGCATAAGCCCTCTTCTCTGCGAATTGTTGCTCAAGACTGTCTTGATGCTGCCGCGCGCTCCTGTCAGCCATGTCTACGGCGTCCGAGAGAGGGGCACTATCCGGCCGCAATGTGCTGCCCGATGCCGTTGGCGACGCCGCACACGACGCAGTCTTTTCATCTGCCTGCGTGACCAGGCCATGGTGCGAGGCCACAGTGCGCTTCACGTGCGGTGGGGCGTCGTCGTCGTGCCCCTCCTCCTCAAGCGGAGCAGCTAACATGGACGGTAGTGGTGGCGTAGAATCGTTAAACTGCCCTGATTCAGTTTCCTGAAGCTCAGCACCGCTCTTGTCCTCCGTGCGAAAAGAACCCGATGTGGCAGGGCCTGCGGACGTGCGCCGTGCCTCGGCACCTGTGCGGCTCTCACGAGACACCGCCTCTCTGGGTTCCTCACCGTCATAATCGGCTGGTCTGTCGTACTGGCTGCGGCGTGTAGCGCGATGCACGTAGAAGAGACGGTGTGTCTCTGGGTGCTGCCGCCACGTCCACTGTGATTTTACCGATTTGCTCGTCCGTGTGCGACGGGGCGAGGCAGAAGGACTGAGGTCCACGGAAGCGTTCGCGTGTGATGGAGCCGTGTCGTGCAGAGGCCTCTGAGTCTCGTTGTGGTTCTCCTTGTGTGCCTGCGCCGCCTCGTCGTGGTGTTCAGCCGCGTCCCTCACAGCTGGCCCAGCATCCTCCTCTGACACGTCCACGTCGATATCCTGATCATCCTCTGATACCTCGTGGCTGTGTACTGCGGCGCTACTCACACTCGTCGGGTGCTCCTCGTATGCCAACGCATACATCGCATCTGCGTATTCAAGCGCACGGGCGACGGACATCTGTCGCACCGCCGCCGGGACCGCCGCGCGCACGACCGGGCTGTGTGAGAACTCCCCAACACACGCACGTGCGATGGCGAGACGCAGTTCATCCACAGTGTCATCCCAGTAGGTGCCAACCTCCATGTACGCCTTTGCACCGAGTGCAGAGGCCAGCTCCGACACCTCCAACGGAAGTGGAAGCGAGATGCTCGGTGTTGCTTCAATGGCTTCATGCATCAGTTCGAAGCGTGTGCCAACGAGTAGCACGGGTGGGGCCATGGATGGGTTGGCCAGTGAATCGTACACCGCGCTAGTGCCACGGTTCAGCGAGTACGGCGACAGCGGACTCGCCGGGGTGTCCTCGCTGTCGGGAAGTGTGAACCCCATCCGCGACGTGCTCGGCGCCAGGGCCAGCGGCTGCAGGTGTCGATCTGAAAAGAGCTGCGAGGACACGCCATTGCCAGTGTGTTGGTTGGCGCCGCTCGCGGCACCAGAGGACGCGTTGCCCGCTCGATTCCCATACGCACCACTGTAACTGTTCGAGTTGGCAAGCGCACCACCGTGGTTGTTATTCTGTCCGTGTGAGGCCTGACGAACTTCCTTGGCATCATTAATGGTACTCAGAAAGTAACGCCACTCCACACACATCTTCGAGAAGCTGCGCCGGGCAAACGGGTTGAAAACGGCGACGACGGCGTGGGGCAGAACACCCGGTTGGTACAGCAAAGGAGGGGCGGCGGCACCGCGATAGGCCGACGAGAGATCGCCAGGATGGGACAAACCAAGCACAAGAAGAAGCTCACGCGGCTCCATGACGACCTTGAAGCGAATGGTGATGTCAACGGAGGGGATGGATGGGTTTGGCAGGCGCATGACGCACTCATCATCGGCTGGCATCGATATGCACATTGCCTCCTTGCTCGCAATGTGCTTCTCCGAAGCAGAGGCCCCGACGACCTGGGCTTCATCGATGTCCTCGGCGGCGGAGAGTAGTTTTGTCTCGCGCTCCCGCATAGGGCGCAGTGTGCGGCGCTTCAGCTCACGTTCTTCGCGCCGTGGGAAGTCAAGGTACAGCAGCCGCCGAAGGAGAGCGCCTGGCTCCACAATAGGATCACCTACTATCAAGCATCGGTACTCCATTGCACTTGCAAGACTAGCCACGACAACAATGAAGAAGAAAAGAAAAAAAAGAGAAAAAAAGCACAATGCAAATTTTTTTAAAAGAGGGAAAGGAAAAACGGTGTAACTGTAGTTTCTTTGTGTGTATGTGTGCAACAAGAAGGAAAAAACTCAAACAAAAAGAAAAATAATAGTAATACAGCGTCTTCTAACGGTGCCGTACGGGAAGGTGTGTACTTCTTGGGCCAGTCACATACGCAGTTGGTGTAGAGGCAGCGTGCATATTCAGCAACAGATATCATCGCGTCGCGTCGCGAAGAGAGAGAGAGAGAGAAATATGGGAATGGGTGGAGAGGGTGACACAACGGATGGACTGGTAGAGGAAAGAGGTAAGGAACCAAACAAATCAGAGAAAGAGTCAACTATGAAGACTGGTGTGTGCCCTGAAGCCAGCCGCGCCGCATCTTGCGTTGTGCGTTGCCATGGAGCCATGCGCACAAAGACTGTGAAGTGTACCGTGCGGCTTCTTGAACGCATGAGTGTGCATTTCCGCAGAGGTGAGGGGGGGAGGGGAGTATAACACCAGCCTCTTACAGTTTTCATTATTGAGCGCTCGCTCGGAGCAGACTTCTCTGCGGCCATGCGTGTCTGGTCCTTTCGCGTGTTCCTTTCTGTCTCTCGCGTCTCCAGCGTCGCGTTTGTGTGAGCGTCACATGGTGTTGGATGCTTTTTTTTTCTTATGTTCTTGGTGTGCTGTGTGCTTGCCGCTTGCAGGTGTTGGTGGTGGTTTTGGTATAGTTCAAAGCTGCTGCTGATGTAACTTCATCGTTTGTAACAAGCAATAAAAAAACAAACATCAAAAATCGGCGTCGTGGGCGTCGTCTACGCTGTCAACTAGCTCGTCCTCGGTTGAGAGATACGGATCCTCCAGTCCAACCCTCGACCGCCGCTCCTGTGAACCTGCCAAGTAGGCGGACACGAGCACGAGAAACGAAATCAGCACGCACACAGCCGCGAGCTTCCGCCATCGTCGCCCACTTTTCGTCACAACAGCACCACCTGTGGCGGCACTGGCGCGCGTGCTCGGCGGTGGTGTGGGCGTATGCGAGGTCGCTGCTTCCGCATCCATCTCGTTCGCCAAGTTGCGCCGCGGCGTCTCTGCGGTCGCCACGCTGCCCATGCGGCTGTGATTCCGCGGCGCCGAGGAGGAAGAGCGGGCAGGAACAGGTAAGTAGTGAGGCGGCAAAAAAGTGACCATGCCATTGGGAGGCGCCTCCACGCCGGGTTTGAAAAAAGCCATCAGATCCTTCTCGTGCTCCACGGTCGATCCCGCCGCCTCCCACACCCTCTTCGCATCGTAGTTCTGTGATTCAATGAGTTGCTGCCGTGCAGGGGTGTTCAACATCTTGACCGATACCCGAAAACGATCTTGCTCACTTGCGTCAATGTTGGCCTCTCGCGAGTCTCCCATGTTGCGCAGCGTAACACGAATGCGTGTGGCTGACTTCGGTGCGACGACGGCGACGTGTGGCTTAGCGATGTAGCGGTCTGGATTTTGGCTACGAAGCTTGTAGACGCACGGGACTGTTCCCGTGTTGTAGAGATACACCACATTCTGGATGCAGCGGCCGTAGTGAGGAGGCGGGAACGTCAAGTAGTCGGGCTCGATGGTGATGAATGGACTGATGACCGCGGTGCGTGAGCGAGGCGAGGCACTGCGAGTTTTCCCATCGGCTTTCGGTGCGGGGGAGCTCATCGCAAAAACGACGTCACACCGATTTGGCGGAGGCTGTTGGTGCTACTAGTGCCGTTCGAGGACAAGCAGGGAGGGAGAGACGGAGAAGTAGAAAAAGCGATACAGGGACACAATAGGACGCAAGAGAAAGGGGATAGAGAAGTACGATCGGGATGTGTAAAGAAAAAGCCGTTGATGTACAAGGAAGGGGGTAAACAGGAGGAAAACGCCCAAAAAAAAGAGAGAAGTATTCTAAGAGCCGGACGGTGGAAAGACAGAACGCGAGTCAAATAGGCGATCGAAAAGGTACTAAAGACGCAACAGTAATAAGTGCAACAGGGCAAGAAGTGGAGAAGTGAGCGAGAGGAGAAGAGTCGATGTGAAAGGTCCTCGCTTTCAGAAGTGGATTCAGGTGTGTGTGTGTGTGTGTGCGTGATTTTTCACAGCACATCGCCATATTGAAAAAGGCGTCATTCACTGAGTGGGTGTGGGTGGTGAGATCGCCCTGTTCCGAAATACCCTCTATCCTCTCTTTACGCGTCTGCGTCATGTGAAACACAAAACCAGAATGACACTGGCCACGTGACAGCGATCGGCCACAATGCTCACCAACACGATAGTCGTGAGGCATTGAAACCTGGAGAGAAGAAGTATTTTTCCCTTTTGTTGTGTGTGTGTTTTTTTTTTAGTGTGTATTTGATGCGTAAAACAAAAGTAGTACAAGTTAAAACAATGTGTTTGTAGATCTAGAAAGAAGATGCAAGCTAGTTGCGCAAGAAGTCAAGGACAATGGTGCGGTGAAAAGTACGGCAGATATGCAAAACAGAAAAACAAAAAAAAAAGGTGGAGAGCGAAACAGTAACGCACCGAGTGAAGCGGCAGCAAGCAAACAACCAACACCAGTTTAGCTGCCATGAAAGACAGAATGATGCGCACTGATTTGATGCGCCAAAGTGCATCCACAAGCGAGGGGAGGGGGGGGGGAGACGGAAACAAATTATCACACCGCGCATCAGAACATTGTAAATACATTGCATCATGTGACAATGCCTTCACCCACCATGGCACTTTCTTTATTTATTTATTTGTTGTCTTTTTTCGCGACGCCTCTTCTCTGCATCGGTCGCTCCTCCTCTACGTGCTTTCCATGGGGGCCTCTTGTGGCGTGCGCACGAGACGGTTAGGGTGATACGTTGTCTCGGAGAACTGCTCTGATACGAAAGGCTGATTGCCGCGCTCGGGTGTCAAGGCACTGGTGTACGGCGAACGCGAGGGAGAGAAGTCTGTGGTGGCGGGGGACCGGCTGCGGAACACCACCGTCGTCGTTGTCCCTTTCATCGTCGTGACGTCATCCTTCGCGCTGAAGGTAATTTGTGGGCGTGATTTGGTGGAAGTTGCAGATCGCATGCTCGGGGCGATGGAGCGGGTCGGAGAGACGCTGGTGCGGTACGGCGTCGCGTACGAGGCGAGCATCGACGCGCGGTGAGCACTGCCGGGGCCTTGTGAGGCTACATTCGGAGCTCGCTGAAGCTGCACGGGGTGTGCTGCGGCCGAGGCACGTCGTGGCGCGCTACTGTTGACTGAGCCTGTGACAGACGAGCGGCGGCGCGCACTTCCGGTGCGTGTGCCGTCGCCAGCGGTAGCTGAGGAGGAGGCCGCCCCCGCCGCGACGCCGAGTGACGCGTTTTGCGACTGGCGGCGCAGCGGGGAGGGACGAGGCCCGCCAGCCACACTCGATCGGCGCCTCAGCGGGGTCGATGTGTTGGTGGTGGTGTTGACGCTTGTGTCCGTTGAACTCATCATGCTGCCCTTGCGCCGCGGCCGTGCAGAGGCGGCCAGTCCTGGCGGTGCACGAGGCCCTGAAGAGGGTGTCGAAGAGGTCTTTGCCGTGTGAGAAGGTCCACTTTGGTCAAGCGTGCTGGCCGTGGAGGTTTTGCGGCGCACGACAGATGCTCGACGCCGTGGTACGCCGTCATGGCCAGCTGCCACGCCGCTCTCGTGCTTCGCGACAACGGCGGAGTTGGCTCTTCGACGAGGGCTAATGTTGCGTGGCGCAGGTGACTCGTGAGGCTGGGCGGGGACTGGGCCACTTGCCATATCCGCGTCTGTCGCACGGCGGCGCAGTGCAGATGTGGCGCCGACCTCACGCTCAGGGCTGCCAACATCCAGCTTCCGCGAATTCACCACGAAGACACCAGGCGTAGCGCTGCTGGTGGTGGTGTGTGTTGGTGTGGCAGTTGTGTGGGACGGTGTTGGGGCGTCAATGCGGGAGTCATACGGCTTCAGCTCCGCCGCCTTCACCTCATGAATGTGCGTCAAACTCGTGCTCGGCGACGACGAGCGGGCGAAGCTGCGGCTGGCGGCCAAGGGCTCACGGCTGCGATCGGTACCTGGGGTCATCGCTCCCGTCTCGCCACCCAGCATTTGATCCACGAGCCGGTGCTCGAGCAGACGAATTCGCTCTTCTCGCGCGGCGAGGGCTTCCTCCTTGCTCGCCAGGTTCTTGGACAGCTGCCGCACGGTCTGCTCGAGTTCTTCAACGTACTGAGACGTTGGTGCGCTCGATGCAGTCGCTGTACCGCTTTCAAGCCAATTCGCGTTGTCGCTGCCTCGACGTGCCGCCACTCCGATAGCCGCGCTGAGCCTTGTGTTTTCCGCGCGCAACGTCTCCACCTCGCGTGCGAGCGCGTGCAGCCGCTGCTCGGCGTCGATGTTGTTCTTCTTCTCCCGTGCAAGCTCAATCTGAACGGCCACGAGCGTGTTCTCCACGCGTGTGATGCTGCCGCTGCGCGTGCGCACATCAGACATGTCCGTGTCGTGAGTCGAGGTGGAGCGCGACGCCTCGCGATTGGGCGAGGGTGCTGACGATGAAGATGGCTCATGCGCGGTGGTCGCCGTCGCTGAAGGCGAAATCTGACGCGCAGCACTGGCTCCGGCACCACCCCGATCGACGCTAGTGCGGCGCTGCATGTATTGAGCATAGGCTCCTTCTTCACCGCCAGGACGGGGAGTGTCCTTGCCGCTTTGCACACCTGGAAGGGCGTGGTGGTCATCGGGCGAGGCCTCCCCCGATGTATCGCGATCACTCAAGTGAGGAATAACAACAGGTCCAACCGGGACGCGGCTGCCACCCGGGCGTGCGGTGCGCGGCGAGGTGTCAGGAGACGCATCTGTCGCTCCAAGGGGAGACGAGGCAGGGGCATTCCCCGATGTCGACGCGAGGGGGGAGTCAGCCTGGCGTCCTGCTAAGTAGTTGAACGGCACCGTGTTGCTCCGCGCACGTGCGATGAGAAGCGGATCGATATCGTTCTCGCGCGGTGCGCCATCCTGAGATGTGGCGACGGCGTCTTCACCTGTACTGGGGCCCGCAGAAGAGGCGAACAAGGGCTGCTCAGAAGGCAGCTCGTGGACTGAGGACTCCGGGTCTTCAACTTTTATAGGTGATGCAATAAGGCTCTCGCGGCGCCCTGCACCGGTGTCGAGACGCATGTCCTCCAGAAACCTCCTTCGAGACATCGCAACAGACTAAACTGCCAACAAGAGAGGCTAGCAAAAAAAAAACGAAGAAGTTTGTTAAAAACCAGAGGGCTTCACCGGATTAAATTAGATGATGAAACGAAAATTCTTCTGTTCTCTGGTTGGGTGGGTGTTTTCAGTTGTCGAGATAAAAAGGAGAAAGAAAAAGAGAAAAAAAAAAGGTTGAGACACGAGAGGTTTAGGGTGGCACTGGGAACGTGGTGAGCAAAATGAACTAGACTTCATCAAAACCCTTCATGCCATCAATCAGTTCCTCTCCATATACACAGAGGAAACAACGGCGAAACTGATGCGATACAGTTCGCACCATTGTGGTGAAGGGCAACTCGATCAGTACTGGCTATGACCGGTCTATTGTTTGTAGCATCACAATAGCAACAAGTGAGAAAGAGAAGAGCAACTCATACAATGAAAAACCGGCACAACAAAAGTGGTGAGAAAAAAAAAAGAGAGCAAAAAGCGAAGACGCGTCCATCACGCTATTCCATGATGGTCGTGTTCTCTTCGTCAGGTTTTCGAGCTTTTTGTGCGCAAAGGGTCACGCCGTCCTGCGGGGACTGCTTTTGAATCCAGTCGCTGTCGCAGTGCGCGCACTTCCTTCAGCAGCTGCCGCCTCTCATTTGCATCTGGCTTAGGTGACTGTAGATGCGTGTTGAGTTTCGACGTAACGTTGCGGAGGGAGTCCAGCTCATCCTCAATGCAGATGTCGTCGCCATAGCCCTCCTGGCGGGGCATAGCCGAGTGTTTGTTTGGATCGTCACTCTCCCCGTGCGCACGTGACGGGGGTCGACCGTCAAAGGAAGACTCAAGCGGTTGCCAGCGCCCAGCACCAGCCACGGCACCACGACTAGCACCACGGCTGACGCTACTGCTGCTTCTACTACTGCTTCTACTGCTTATTCTCGTGCTCGTTGTCACACGAGCAGATGGCATCGTGGAGGACGAGGCGCTGTACTGCACAGATGCGGTAAGTGCCACCACCGGTGCGGCGGGTGTTTCAGCTGGCTGTTCTTCTACCACCTCCATCGCGGCTGACGTGGCGACTGACGCTGCACATAACGAATTCGAGCTAGGCGACGCCGCTGGTGATGCATCTGCCGCATGGTGAGGCGCGTGTGGAGGGGACAGAGCGGGGCTGGTGCGACTGTTCTCATCCTCGCTCTCTGTCGTGCTCGATTCTGAATCTGTGGAGATCAGCACGTGGCCCGCTGTGTCCTCCACATCCTGCTCAGGGGCGCGCACAACAGGGCGAGGCGCACTTGTGCGTGCCATAGGCTGCAAAGCGCGGCGTAAGGCGCTGTCCACTGCGGACATCTCCCCTGAGGGAGGACCTGGTGAAGGCAGGACGGAATCACTTTCGTCGTCCTCGCTCCCCCAGGTCTCGTGCGCATCAACGAAGCGAGTGGCCTTTTGCGCGGACGCCGGCGTCGACCCGATGGTATGTAGAAGCTGTGCTTCACGCCTGCGGTGCTGCTCGAGCTGCCCCTGCAGAGTCGCCAGCTGTGTGCGTAGCTGTGCGACAACAGGCTGCTGATTGCGCCTCGCCGTGAGCTCTGCCTCCATCTGTTGCACCTCCGCTGCCGTCTTGGTGATGGCATCTTGCTTCCACCTCCGCGTATACTCCGTGCAGCGCCGCAGTCGGTCTGCCTCTGCCTCAAAAAGTGCCGCCTCCTCCGCCATCGCGGTCAGTACCCGGTGCCGAAGAAGCGGCAACTCACTCGGCGGCTGTACGTCCGTGCCGCCGGCAAACGCGTTGTCAAGACCCCGCAGCGCCCGCTGCATCGCGTCACTGAGAGCCTCGCGTGCGGCTCGCACCTCTTTCGGGGAGGCAGATGGCAACGTGCTCAGCTGCCGACCCGTGCCGGCTAGGGAGTCTGCGTCATCGGGAGCTGTCCACTGCAGCGCATCGAATGGTGAAGGTCCTCGACTCATCATGTACGACGACACGGCGACGGATTGCCCTTGAGAGGTGGGTGAGTGTGGGGTCCGCGTAGGCAACGCGCCATCGAGGCCGAGGTCATCCATGATGACCGCACAAGACGAGCCAGGCCCGCCCGCGCGACCCGGGAGGTCGAAGGGGGAGGTGTTGTCGCTGGCACGCTCATCTGGGGCGGAGAACGCTGTCCGTGCCCCGCCGGTCTGTGCGGAGGACCCAATGGGAGGGCTCACCACGACCTCATCGCTCTCCTCCGCCTCCGCAGGCGCCGGCGCCACGTCCGACACCGCGTCTGTCGAGAACAGCGGTGGTGGTGAGGCCGCAATCGCGGCAGTCGCACTCGCCACCACCGGGGCGGGCACGACGCGAAAGAGAAGATTATCCAGCGAGGGAGTCTCCAGCGCGGCGAGCACAACCGGGTTATCGAGAAGACGCTCAGTGCCGCAGAGAACTACGCCGGTTGCGTCACCCTTGACCATCGCGGTCATCCAGCCATGCGGAGACACAGGGCTCCACGGCATGGCCACCCCTTCATTCTCGTCATCCTCAGGGACCTCGTTCGTAATGGCACCGCTGGGTCCGCGGTGAAGGACGAGTGCGAGTGCAGCACGGTGGTCTAGCGGCACGCTGCTGGAGTAGTTCATGGCGGAGAGCGCACCTTGTAGATCTGCCAGGACGCTGCTCACGGTGGTGTCCAAGGAAAAGGCGAAATCAACCTCGAGGCACTCCGACGTGGAGAGCACGGCACTGTTCAGCGGCGCCGCTTCCAGCAGCACAACAGCTGGTACTGCCTGCATCCAACTACGAGAAACTGCGGGAAAAAAAGCAGGGGAAGAGAGAAGAGCGGGGGGGAGGAGAGAGAGGAGAGGAGAAGGTGTCGTGAGTCAATCCGTGTCATCAGAGTCAGCCGCGCAAGACGTTGAGATAAGCGTGGGAACCAGGTTTCATCGCACCCATCGCGGACGGAAAACAAAAGAACCACTTAGCATTTTTTTTCGCTGTTGTTCGTGCTTGTTTCGCTGTCTTTTGAAAAGAGCCAAGCGGGTAACGCGCGGCTTGGTGTGAGCAGCTGATGTACGTGTAGCCGTGTTTGTTGTCGTTGATGATAATCAGCATTTGGCGCTGTGTTTTTGTTTTCATATTGTCCTTTTTTTTTTTGTGTGTGTGTGTACGTGTGACATCGCAAAGTGGCTGCATAACAACGAGTAGGCAAATAAGAAAGGCAAAAACGTAAACAAAGCACGGATCGCTCGCAGCTGCCAAGTGGCACGCCTGATATGTACGCTATACGCGTTCTCATCTCAGCTACGAGCGAGTGGCTGACTCAAGTGCAGCCTGTCGTTCACGAGAACTCTCCAGGTCCTGCTCGTAGACGTGAATGAGCATGCTCAACGTTTCAGCCTCGCGCTCCGCCTCTGCACATTGCTTGAGCTCCTCCTCCAGCACGAGGCGGCGGCGCACAAGATCGTGAAGGCGCGTGTCCAGGTCACCACCGCTGGCAGCGCACGCCTCCCTTGAGGCCAGCGTCTCGCTCGATTTCATCGGCGACCGTGAGGGTGATTGCCCGTGCCACATATCTCCCCAAAGAGCCCAACCCGGAGGCATCCCCAGAACCGCAGAAACCTCCGCCTCACCGCCGTCTGCACGCTGGATTGGTTTCGCAGCTGTCTCAGCACGCAGAGCCGCCATCGCCTCGCGGTAGTCCCTGTGAGCCTGATGAAGCCGGTGGCGAGCGGCGCTGTAGTTCTGCGCAAAGCGTGCGGTAGACTCCTCTGAAAGCCACGGCATGCGCTGCGCGGGGTCCTCCACAAGCTGAGCTGCCGCGGAGGTGAGCGCCTTATCTTTGTTCATCTCGCTTGCAGGAAGTGGGACAGATGGTGGCGGTGGTGCCTCCCTCACGCGAGGGCTGGCCGAGTCGGGTGAGAGAGGCGGAAGACAATCCCGCGCCGCCTGCCGACGCGATGAATGGTGACTGGTGGCTGCACCGTCATTGCTGCTGCTGCTGCCGTGGCTCGCAGCGTTTGGAGGGAGAAATCCCGTCAAGGGGGGGACCAGCACCGCCGTGTTAGGAGCGTGTGCATCCGTGGAGGTCTCCTGTGCTCTCTCCATGACAAGCAGCGAACGCGACGGTTTGTTGTGGTTGATATTCGTTGCGCCACTCCGAGAGCGCCCAGGCGGGCGAGAGATGAGCGGCTCACGGCTCAGCAGCACCGGCACCTCCACTGCCTCTGAAACCGCAAATGTGACGCGGCGTCCACGCGGCTTGAACTCGCCACGGCGTCGGTGAGGTGTGTTCGGCGACGTGGGCGAGGTCGGAGAGCGGGCTGAGCCACCCATTGTCGTCGCCTTCTTTGCACTGCTACTGCTGTTGTTGGTATTTCGGAGATCGTTGACGGCTGCACTAGAGATTTCGCGCTCTTCCTTGCGGCGCCATCGACCGTGGCGGCGTGCCGTGGGTGTGCCTGGCCCGGTTGTGATATACGGATTTAGCATGACCAG
>JASANS010002370.1:0-71594 GCA_030849605.1 Wallacemonas sp. 195SL | reverse complement strand
CACATGGAATGTGCTCGTGCAAGCGACCAGAAAAGGAAAAAAAAAGAAAGAAAAAGAGAAAAAAAAAACACAACAAATCAGGGTAAAGAAGAAAATAAAAGCAATCACACATGTGGGAAACATAAACTGGCAGGGGGAAAAAGCCCAAAGAAAGGAAAAAGAAAGGCGCAGCATCAACAAGAAAACAGAAGAGACGAGTACAGTCTCACACGGGACACACAAAAAAAAATTCGTCCCGACAATGAGATCAGTACCCGTTCATGAGCGAATGAAAGGCGTGTGGAGAGAGAGAGAAGAACGACAATAATAAAGGGAAGCGTAGTGACAATGAGTGCAGGACTTGCGTTGTCCTGCACTCAAAGCAACAGCCTCGCGCACCTACAGTCCTACAGCAACCGCCATATATTCAAACCGTATCTCAACTGTTTCAGCATCGATGACATACGAAACAAACATTAAAAAGGTAATACAGTACAAAGAGAACAATGATCACGCCGTAAACAAAAAAAAAGGGAGAAATAACATAAACTTGGGTAGCATTTATTGATTACGAAGCAACTCTTACTGAGTTTTTATGCTCGACAGGGCATTTGGCATCTGGCAATATCGTGCCAACACTCATTTGCCCAGCGGTACATTTATGTGTTTTGCCGCTTTGTTGATTGCTCCCTTGCTTTTCGACAAGGCGCATTGACAAAGCTGGGCGGTGGCTTTGTACCAAAGTTTTATTTTTTTTCTTTACCCAAGCCACCAACTTAGGAATTAAGCAAACAGTTCACCAACCTATTTTCCTTGTATTTGGTTGGCAAGCGTTTTTTTTTTTTTTAGTCTTTTGATGGACAACAGGAGTGCTTCTCGCCCTCTCTGTGTTGCCACTTTGTGCTTTAAAAGGGAAAACTTTTTTATTGCTAAGCAGCTGCAACCAGGCACCCTTATTTTCTTTTCGTTTTCATGTGGACTGAACCATGAGTTACTGGGTGCCTGCGGCCGTGCTGAGCACGGTTTTCCATCTTGTTTTTCCGAGAGTATTTCTGCTGGTATTTTTTTATTGCTTCAGCGACGTGAGGGGCACAGAGCCGATGTGATAGGCGTGCATGCGAATTTAAGGGAAGGACAAGGACAAGGGCCAAACAGAGTGGTTTAAACCACTCTGTTCTGGCACATCGTTCATGAGAAAACAACAGCCCTGATGGTTCGGTTATACTCGCATCGAGAAGCATTCAGATGAGCAGAGATAGTATTAGAGAAAGAAAAGAGCACTGTGTTGTGTTGTGTCACACGGAGAAAAACAACCACGTGTTTTTTCACCGTTGCACATTTGCCGAAGGGGTTCTTCGCTTTTCTGCTCGTCATTCTCTCGTTAGATTTATTAAACACTGCTACTTTCGTTCACTGTTCTTTCACACGTTTCACCTGTAGCATTGAGTGCTACACGTTGCAGGGACGCCGAGTTCCTCTAGTAAGACGCTCTAACATTTATCCAACTGCAACGGTTGCTCCCCTCTTGCAAAAAAAAAAAAGTCATGAATGAAAAAAAGCACACACACACTTGTCTTAGCAAGAGGGGAAACACGAGTATAGGAAAAGAGAAAAAGAGAGGTAAACATATATATAACTATATCAATTGAAACAAGACAGGTTGTTTCCGGACAAAGAAGAGAAAAAAAGAAAAAAAAAGAGAAAGAAAAAAGAAAAAGAAAAAAGAAAAGGGAAAAAGAAAAAGAAAACAAAAAAGTTAAATCAAGGGAAGGTGATGAATAAGTGAAGTTTAGCAAAGAGGGCTGAAGGGCCAGTTACTGATTTAACTGGGTGAATGTGAAGAGGGTGGGAAAAAGAAAAAGAGCGATCAACTGCGCGCGAAACGAAAACTGGCCGACTCACGATCGCAAATACCCACCTTCAACAACCCCATACCGATGGAAAGCAAGACGACGCTGAGTAGGCGTGACTCATACTGACAACGGCAGCGCTGTGTACATCCATGCCATTTAATTAAGAAGGACTTTTCGAGGTTCACGCTGCTGACGGCGCGCCACAAACGAGCCCTTCGTGGGCATACTGCGGTATCCCCGGTGAAGAGAACGCATGAGGTCGCTTGGTGAGCCCTGAGGCAGGCTCGGGAGCCCGATGGAATCTGCGTCAGTGAGGCAGTAGCATTCGAGTGGAGTACCTTGATCCATTGGAACCGTTTTGCGCGTGATACACGGCTGCGTTTTGAGGTACTCTGGGACAGTAACGCCCTCGGTGGCGTGGCGGTGGACCAAATCTTTCAGCAGAGCGAGCAGAGTGACGAGTGTTGTGTCCTCGAGCTCACCACCGAGGTAGTCTTGAACAAGCACGCCGTTTGCCTCGTAGCCGCGCATGCAGTCTGGGGTGTTCTCGATAATAATTGTGGAGTTCAGGTCACGACCCAGCAACCTCAGCTCCTTCGTTGCAGACACGCCGCGAAACCAGCACGGGTGGCGGTAAACGACATGCTGAATGGCCCCGAAGGGGTCGATTTCTCTCACAACGGCATCGGCGTAACTATGGATGCTGCTGGTCCAGACGACTGTTTCACAGTTGTCAGCGAGAAATTGCATGAGGGCCTCGATGCCAGGTCGTACATAGAGTGGGCCGTCCCGCGCGTACACAAGCGTTTCGTCGAGGTCAAAGACAACTGTCAGACGCTTTTCCAAATCTTTGCTTTTTGGCGGAATGATGCCGTTTGCGCTGCGTACGGCAGTCAAGGTGGGTGAGCGCCTAAAGCGGGAGTTGGAGTCTTCGCTGCTGGAGTCGTCAGTGGAGCTCAGGGCGTTGCCGCCAAGGCATTCCGTGTACAGGTCACGGAAACTCAGACCGCGCTTCCGCTGGCTAAGAGGCTTCGTGTGGGGCATATCGCAAATGAAATGCTGATGAAAGAAAAGAAAAAAAAAAGTGGGACAGCCGACAGAAAGCAACGGGGCTAACTGTGGGGATGATATTCTGAAAGGCAGCCGACGAAGTAGACCGAACCGTGCAAGAATGAATGAGCAATATCTAGCTTTCGGAACGTTGGTTCTGTCAATGAAAGAGCCGTAGCGACACGTAAAAGGGAGAAGAAGAAGAAACGTGCAGTTCGTATATTGAGCAATACAACGTCACACAATCAGCGAAAACGATGTGTGTGTGTGTGTGAAAGTCGAAGAGAAAGAACTGGGGAGTGAAGACAACGGAAAAGGAGAATAAAAGAAAAGGGGTGAAATCACAGTGGACGTGAGGTGAGCTTGCCGTGAGTCGTGCGAGTGAGGGGAAGGGGTTATGTCCCAGTCGATCAAATTGCTTGCGCGTCACAGAGAACTGCAGTCGTCGTGCCACCAGAAGAAGAGATAGAAAAAGAAAGAAAGTGGGTGGAAAAACAAAGAATTGACGGTGAAAGGGAAAATAAGGAATGTGAAAAAAAAAACAGGAAAAAGAGAGAAGATAATAGAGATAAGTGTATGAAAACAAACAAGGAGAGTCAAACAAACAGTGAGAATTATTGTTGTTTGGTTCAGATTGTCTCGTTTTTTTTTTTTGGTTTTCTGTTTTTCAGATACTATTTCACGAAAGCACAGCATTGCATACGCGAAATCATGCGTGCGAGAGGGAGAGAGGAGAGGAGAGGAGAAGAGAAGAGAGAAAGTGCGTCAATAGAGGCTTTCCTAGAGGACCGGAGAGGGGAGAGGCGAAATAAGCGTTCATTTCCAACTTCTGAACCCATAAAGAGGTGTTTAGGACAGCGATTGTTGTTGGAAGTCGCTTCTTTTCAGTACATCCACAACAGGTCGAGCAAGCGGCCAAAGCCGCGCCTGAGAAGTGCAGTTTTTCAAAACATAGGAAGATAAGAGGGAAGAAAGAGAGACACACTCAAAACGATTTACTGAAATGATGAGCACACGATGTGTATACCGCAACGCGGAAGCTGCACGGTTGGATTAAAAAAAAAAAAAAAGAGAGACAACTGCCCTTGCCAGATGCACCTGAAGCATACCGCCACCTCCTTGTGAGACAGGTGATGAGTACGAGAAAAGAAAAAGTTCGACTGCCGACGTATCGGCACAGAGGCTGGCAACGACAGCGTGGTGCGAGTAGCCAAAGGAGCTTTTACAAAGTGACACCGAGAGAAACAGGACTCCTTCCCGGCATCAAGGTGGTCAGACAGGCGACCTAGCCAATCCGAGAAAATAAAAAAAGGCCGACATCAAGGTGCACAGAAGGAAGCAAACAGTCTGTTAATCATTCACAATGGGCATGCGCCTACAACAAAGCCTACGAGTCATTCAGTCGCCAAGCATGCATGGCGACACGCTCACACCGAGATATACGCGAACACCATTCCGTATTGACACGGGCGGGGAGGATGGGGACAGTGGTGCCGGTGGGAGAAATTAGTGCGCCTTGAGCTTTTGCACTTCCAGCTCGCATCGGGGGCACAGGCACTCAAACAAGTAGTGTTCGTACAGTTGTTGCTGCCTAGCCGTGACGGGAAGGTCCGTCGCGACGTAACTGATGCACAGCTCCTCCCCAGGGCTAACGTCCCGTGTGGCGATGACAGTGAGTGTTTCGTCGTCAGCGCTTGAATAGACGACTTCAATGTTCGGCTCGCACGAGTGATTGAAAAGGCAGCCAATGGTGTAAATGCCTTGCCCTCGTGTACTGTAATAGAGGTCATCCACGTTCACGTGGTAGTCTCGTGCGAGTGTTGCTTCAAACATATCCAAGCTCTTTTCGACACCCGTCAGGCGAACCATTCGCGAAACGACGTCATATGAAGACGGTGGGCTACGTTCCTGGCCGTTGAGCAAAACAGCGCCAAGAAACTCAGACCACGCGTTGTCTGTCACAATCTTTGCTTCGACCGTGTTGAACAGCAGGATCGACGCGACAAGCTGCGCCGTCGTGTGGCAAAAGGCCTCTTTTGTGCGGCCACTGGCGTAACTTTCCTTGACGGCACCACACTTCAATGGGTCTTCTTTGAGTCTCTGGAACGCGTCGTACCTGCTGCGCTCGGATTCCACAGCCTCCTTGCGGGTCGTGGCGTCAACAGCCGCATCGGCATCCTTGTCGCTGTCACTGTCAGAGGCTGAGTTCGCCAGCAGATAGGGGAAGTAAAACGCATTCAGCGGTGCACTGACGAGCTGCAGATACGGCGCAAACGCGCAGTCAAGCGACTCTCCATTCAACCGATGCGCAGAAATGGCCTGGGCGACCATGCGCAGAGCCAGGAAAGCCGTGTCGCTGTAATCCACGCCGTTTTGGACCCAGTCAAAGTCCAGAAAAGAGTCGTACGCGGTGCGTTGAGACTCCTTCATCTTGCCGCGACACAGCATCGCGTGGTGGAGAGCCCAGCCAGCCTCACGACACCGTGCAGAGCAGAACACAACGTGGCACCCCTCATTTTCGAAGCGGCAGTGCACGGGACGATCAAGCCCGGCGGCACTTGGAAAGGGGAGCTGTAGTGCCGCCTGTTTGCTTCGTGCCAAGCGCGCGACAATGCGCCGTGGAGTTTCCAGTGATTTTAGGCAATGAGCGCACACCGGAATGCCGCGCGCCGCATCGTCCAAGTTTTGTGAGCAGCACAGCGCCGTCTCCTCCAGCACAATCTCACCCCTCCGAACCGCAGCGGTTGTAAAAAGACCTTTTCCTTTGACCGGATGTGTCCTGATTTCGAGGCCGGTGCCATCGAGGCGGTCGTCGTAAAAGCTCTTGCTGTACTTCCACTGAGCCATTGTGACTCGGAGCTCTAACACGAAGGGAAGGCGGCACGGCTGTGCAAAAAAAAAAAAATGTAAAGAGCAGCTCGGGTTTACAATATATATATATATATAGAGAGAGAGAGAGAGATAAATGACAAGATGCAGGTAGTTCCAGAGTGGGAAGGGGCAGATGAAGATCCGTGTATGTGTGTGTGTGTGCCATGGTGAGTTCAGCGCGATGCATGGGTCCTATTGAGAGAGAGAGAGGAGCAAGAAGCGATACACGCGCATGTGATAGCCCTCACGACAGTGCGGAGGTTGGAGGGGGGGGGGGGGTCTCGGAATGTGGAAATGGTAGGCGAGTGGAAGCGCTCAGAAGGCTTTGAAAAAAAAAAACAGGCAACCATATATAAAGCAACGGAGCAAAGAGTGTAAAAAAAAAAAAAAGAGACGAAAAGTGAGTGTTGTTTGGCACACAGTTGGCCTTGGCTAATGTGGGTCAGTGGCTCAATGCGACCCGATCGGTGAATCGAGGGAGGGCGGATGCGAGCCTTCCATCGATGGGTCGTCATGACTGTCGGGTGGGGAGTCATCAATAAGAGCTGCGAAGTCAAAATCAGACACAACGAATCGTGTGTGATCGCGAAGAACGTAGTGCCGGCAGCCCATCTCTGACAAGCGGCTTTCAATGCGTGACAGGCTCACGAGCTCCTCCTCATTTCGAAACTGATAAGACGCCTGGTACCCACTTCGATCGTCCTCGCCTTCGCTGTAAAGGTGTTCACTGCTGTCCAACGCCTCAACTCCCGCGCCATGCCGCTTGGAACTGAGCAGCGCTTTCCACGGCACTTGCGTCGTCAGCAACAGCTTCACGTTGGACTGGTACAGTTCATCAATCAGAACAATGAACTGATGGGCCACATTGCGGCTCATGACACCGATCTGAGGTACGTTGGTGATGATCACAGTGTGGTAGTTGGTGGCAAGCAATTGAAAGTCGGCAGAGCACAAATCCTGCCGCTGGCCACCAATGATATCGCCAAAGTCGAAGAGTGCGACACCGCCGCAGCGGTACGGTATCAGCATCGCGCGCCCATGGTGCCACAGTACATCGTCCTTGACCCACTCCAACTCGTACGGCGTGCGGGCCACGCTGTGTGCATCGACGGAGACGTTTGGGGCGAGCCTGTCTGCCATGCGCCGGCGGTGTCCGAGCTCAACACGTGAGATGATGCTCTCCGTGGCTTCCTTCGAGGCAGGGAACACAAACAGCTTGGAATGAAACCCGGAAGAGAGGTGACGCTTTCGGTAATCAGTAATATTGCCGCACTCAACAACGTTGCAGTGCGCGTATAGAACTGGGAGGAACGCTTGGAAGCTGGCGGATATATTGCACAGCTCCTCGGGTGGGCGGTTGCTCGTCGTGAAAAGATACAGGCCCTTTCGGAGGGCACAAGTGAAGAACGCACTGAGAAGCGCAGCGTGCGCCACGTCAAAGGTCTGAAACTCATCAAAGCAGAGCACAGGCGACTCTACCAGCACGTCATGGACGACGAGATCAATCGGTCGCAGAGTCTTCAGCGCTGCCTTCTCGGCCTCCGTTGACGCGGCGCGGCGCCGACGCGTGAGGACGTGTTCAGCGGCGACAAGGCGGTCCGAGAGCTCAACCATGAAGGAGTGGAGATGCGTGCGGCGTTTGACATGGTCAGACTCCACCAGATCGAATAGATCAAGCATCATCGTTTTGCCAATGCCCACGCTGCCCCAAAGGTACAGGCCGCGCTTCTGCAAAGGGTCCAGGCACTCGCTGCGGAGACAGTCAAGCGCGCATTCAGGCTTCCGTGACGAGGCAAAAGCCCGCGTCATGCGACTCCACAGGCCACCCCATGGGCGCTGCGACTCGGACGGTGCGCGAGATCTGGTCAGGCGAAACAGCGTCTCTGAGCAGTCATGCGGTGCAGCACCACTAAACGTGCTAGCTGTGGAGAGTGCCCCACCAGGCGGGATTGCGCCGCCCTCCTGAAGCAACTTCACAAGAGGCGTGCAGGCCTCCGCCATGCGCCGCTGATCCTCGTCGCGTTGAATGATCTCTTTTCGCACAAGCTGATCGTAGAGCTGGGTCACCGTTGCTCGGCGCGCGGTGATGTGGGAGGCCCACAGATTCTGTCTCAAGCCGGTACAGTGTCGCATCTGCGCATATACGCACCTTCCTCGTTATTTTTGGTGTTTGCGTGAGGGATTTAACCCTTATATCTCGTATTCTGGTCTTCGGCAGCTAAAGTGATTCAGACAAAAAAAAAGACTAGGGGTATTCATGAAAGCCTCACCGATGACCTGTCCTGCGTTGGCGCGTGGAAGGAAGAGAAGATTCAAAAGGAGAAGCAGTGAAGACGAGCGAGGCAGTAGTAATAGAGAGAATAACAGCGATGAAAGTCGATGGCCCATTGAGAGCGCCCGTGTACAAAAAAACAACACGTTGCATTGAAAGTAACTGTGCCCAGAGGATGGAGAGGCAAACGAAGAAGTTCAATAGTCATTTATTGTGCAGCGTCATCGATGCTTGCTGAGGGAGAGAGAGAGATAGTGAGAGCTGGAAAAAGTGTGGGGTTCACATCCAACGTTTACGCGTGATTCAGTGGACTTCTGGACGGGAGACACAAGTAAGTGCAATGTTTGTTTGTTTTTCTTTTTGTTGTTGTTATTCTTGTGTCTGGTGTGTGTGTATTTACTCCGTGTGGGACATTCATTGAGTGAGTGTCGGAGACCTGATTGTGCGAGAGACGCAATTTCATGGTCGAATACAAACAGAGAAAAGTTGACTCAGTCACGCAGACCTGGCGGCACCAGCTCATGTCGCAACGGACTAATTGGCTTGCAGCGCAGCAGCACGCAACTCTTCAAGCGCAGCGATGGATTCCGGTGCGAGCGGGGTGTGGCTTTGGAGTGCCGTGGTGACCAGCTGCAGGCCTTGTTCGAGTTGTCCTTTCGGTGCAGCGGCCTCCTTTGTGAGTCGCTCCACAATGGCGCCGACTGCCTTGCCGGGAATGACCAAGTGCACGCGAAACAGCGTGTGGACGAGAAAAGTACACACGGAAGCAAAGAGCTCACCACTGACGACCTCATCTGCACCAAAGGACCCGTCCATGACGCGTTGCATCGCCGTGTCCTTGAGCTTCGCATAGGCGTCGCGCTCGACCTTCTTATTCGGCTGATGAAACGTGGACACGGCGATGGTGCCATTCGAGCTCATGTCCTGCAGTGTTGTCACGAAGGTGTCCACGCTCTTTCCATTCACGGCGTTCACCAACGTTGTCAAATCGGGCTGGACTTTGGACGGAAATGCCTTGACAGCCCTTGTCAACTGGTTCGCATTCGTGACTTGGGACAAGGCTTCGGTGACTGCTTCGTGTACGTTTGACGAGTCCAAGCTTTCATTGCTGAGAACATCACGCAGCATTCCGTACCCCAACGTGGAGAGAAGGTGACGAGAAAGAATGGTATGTGTCGCTGCATCCAGGTGTGCCTCCGCCCACTGCACCCCCTTCATCGCCACAGACATATCCACCCACTGTGCTGCCAAGGTCGTTTGCAGCGCCACACGCGACTGCCGCAGTTGCGCCGCAGCACCCAACACACCAGCAGCCTTGTGCTCCTCCACCACGTGCTCAATCATGTCAGACCACTGATCCATGAGAACGTCGAGGACTGCCTCGTATGTTTCTTCTGGTAGTGCCAGACGCTCCGATAGCACGGCTCTTGCCACCGGCAACGGGTCCGACGAGCTGCTTGAACTTCCCTTTTTACGCGAGCCGCTAGCCGCCGTGGCGGTGCCGTTCGCGAGTGACTCCACAATGGCCCCGCGAACAATTCCCTCGGCGTCCTTGTGAAGAAGAACCGCACCTTCGATGAGCTCGCACTCTGACAGACCCGGAAACAGTTCGCGCAGACGTGGCTCGACGACGGGCCAATCCTCCTCCACAGTGACGTGAGACGGGAAAAGTGTTGATATGTCAAGGGAAAGAACTTCCTTGTCAGCAATGGTGCCGAGGGCAACCATGTTGTTGAGAAACCGGTCAGAGAGGAAGCATGCGCTGAGAGCGTAGCCGCATAGAGGGTATTCAGCTGTGGCACGCACGAGTTCACCGCCTGCCATCCCTCCCCCGGCAGCCACCTCCCTCGTCGCCGCGGTAGATTTCCCGCCTTTGCGACGGCCGCGCTTACCACCAGTGTGGCCGCCTTGCTGAGCCTCAACGGTGTCGCCGCCGATTGTCACGGGGTCGTTGAACCGCTGCCGCAGGTACTGCTTCGGGTTGCTAAGGCCAAGAGATTGTAGGGCACTGTATTCAACGAATCCATTCGATTTGTAGATGTTCTCGACCTGAGCGGTACGAAAGGACTCGAACACGGTTGGGATGTAAATGTGACCGTTGAAGGTGCCTGGGATCTGAGGCGCCACCTGGACCATGAGGGCTTCAGCCAGCGGCGCGAACAGGCCGTTTCGCTTCATCACTTCCTTGACGTCCACCGGCTGGTGCTGAGCTAGCAAGCACGCGCGCAGCATTCGCTTCTGCACACTTACAAACTCCGTGGTGTAGAGCATTGACTCCTCCAAAACCGCAGACACCTGGCCTTGGCGAAGCGCATCCTCAATGACCTGCTTCGCAAAAACGGAGCTGAACCGGTTGGTGGAAGCGAACTGGGCGATCGAGACGAAGCCCTGCTCCTTCAGGCTGTCTTCCAGCGATTGCACGGTGCGGCTCAGGTACGTGTCTGTCATGAACTCACCATTCTCGATTCTCAACGACGGCTCCTGCTGAAGAATCTCAGGCAACACGCGCTCCACTTGATGGGTGTGCACACTGAGCAGACCGGGAAGATCGACAACGTTGAGCCGCCCCTCATTCGCCCAGACCTCATCCACGATTTCTTTTTTGAGTTCCTCCCAGGTAAGATACTCCTTTGCGTCTGTTGTATAGAGAAGATCCACGAGGTGGCGCTTCATCAAAACATTCACAATCTCCACCACGTTTCGCTCAGATATGTGGCTCGGCACTTCATTGCGCTGCAGTGCCTGAAACCGCTTGAACAGTTCATCAAGCTCCGCGTCGTGAGACATGGCAATCGATGAATGCGAAGCACACACACGCACACACGCACACACGCACGACTGAGAGATACAAAAGGGGGGACAGGGGAAGAAAACAACCAACTAGTCACTTCGCAGCGGGAAAAAAATAGGGCACGTGTAATTCGAAAAGAGAAACAAGACCATGCAACGAAAGAGGAGGAGACATGAATGAGTGAGGCTGTGGAAATCAGTGCAGTGTTCTGTATGCATACATGGCATTGCACGGTACAGGATCGATGAGCCGAGAGCTGCTCCCCAACAACAGCAGTAAATGATGGGTGGGCCTGCCTTGTGAAAGAAAGAGGGAGATGTGGGGCAGGCACAGGAGTGAAGAAATAAGGGCAGGCACTCCGTAGCCTCGGAGGTCCGCAACATGCATTTACGATGTGTCAAACACACATTGAAAAGAGAAAAATCACAGGGTATAAGTCCAACTGTGGGCCACGAACGAAACAAAACAAAAATAGGTAAATCAGCACAGGTGATTAACGACACACACCAGCGCAACCGCCCGAGGCGAAACACGAGAGGGTCTGGACACACAAAGAGAGCTGGGTGAACAACGCAATCGAGTGCGCATAACGAGTGCATGACGGCAGCACAAAGGCCCCAAAACACAGCGAAGCCAAGCACGAATTGAGAAGCGTGGAACTTCTGATAACGGCATTGCATGCACACGCAGGAAAGCCAGTGCATTAAGACTGTGGCTTCGAGTGTGTCTCAGCACATGGTGCAGCGGAAAAAAAAACAGCATGCGATAAAAAGGGGAGGGGGGAGGGGGCGACCAAACAGTAAGATACCCTCCGCACGCGGAGCATCTAAGAAAGAAAGAGAGAGAAGCCAGACTGGTCACCCGCTGGACACGGACACGACGTGTGTTCCACGTGCGTAGACCTCGCCAGTCGTTTCATTCTCGAACGAAAAGTCTGTGAATGCGAGCGTCTCCGTACAGTTGGCCAGGCGTGTGACGCAAGCACACTCCTTATTTTCGAAAACCGCAGAGAGAAAACTAATTTCGAAACTCACGGTCCGCACTGGTTTCTCAGGGACAGCTGCCCCGACGTGGATCTTGGTGAAGATATCCGCAAGCGTCGAAAGAGCACCGCCGTGAACAGAGTTGAAGCCGTTCAACGCCCCACTCTTTGCGAACCAAGAAAACGCCAACGAGCCTTCGGCGCGCTCGTGAACACGGCTCGGGTCAAACGCTACGGTTGTGAGTAAACGAGAGGAGTAGTCCGTAGGACGGGTCATCATGCGGGCGGCCACCGTCTTTGCCACATCACTCGTCACCACAGGCACACGAGACGGCATGCTGAGCTATCGGTTTGAGATGGGTGGGGAGAAAAAAAAGTGGTGTGGAGGTAGCAACGCTGAAAATGCTCACAGGGTCGACAGAAGGTTTGCTAGCATGGCGTGGAGGGGAAAGAGTAGGAGGAAATGAAGGTGAGTGTGTTGTTTGATCAAAACACAAAATGAAGAAAACACCAAACTTTGTGAAGCGTATCGACTGGGTACCACAGGGTAGACATCGCCGGATCACTGAAAAGTAATTCTTGGGCACTTACTGCCACAGATACGGAAACACGTGAACATAACAAGTTGCAGAGTGTAGAAGCGCGGTTTTAATAAGACTGCGTTCGTGAGCCTGCATTGCATTGAAACAAAAAGGGTGATGAGGATTGCTGATGCCACTTTTTTTTTTAAGCAGTTTTCGTTTCTGGATCGCATTCACATCAACGGCAGCGGCGCCGCTGTCACCGTGCATCGGCACCTTCCTCCTCGTCCTCTTTAAGAGAAAACTCCCAATCGCAAACAATGTCTTCCAAGGTGTGTGCAAATGTTTGCGGGTTTGACATGTCGACAAGGCTCTTCGCTTTGCGGAATGCCCGAGGACGTTCGTCCGGGTGTAGTCGCGATGGCACAGGCACGATGGTGTACTCGTTGTGGGGAACACAGCTTAGGTGGTGCACACGCCGCGCCACGAGAGGGTCGCCGCAATGTTCGTGATGTAGTGACAGTGCACGCCTCACTGTGGAATCGCCACAGCGCCGGCACGCGTAGACGAAATTGCGGGCAAAGGAGGTTGTCGCGTCAACTTGTGTCACGCGAGCAGGTTTGCGAAGGGCGAGTTCCGCGTACGAGGTGAGGCCCCAGTAGTTAGCGCCGTACAGGACGAACAGCTCTTCACCTGGGTCAATGTCGCGTGTTGCGCAGACGAACACGCGTCCTGGGTAGCGTGGGTACTCCATCATTTCGCAATTGGCCCGGCTCGGGCCCCCATCGTTGATGAAAGTCGCCCACGACAGATGCTCGCCTGACGCGCCGAGGCCGTCGACGTAGCTTTGTGTGTTACGGACGTGCACAACGTAGGCATCATGTTCGAGGCGCTTCGGTGCGGCACCAACGGCACGACCTCGGTATTCGCACAGAACACAGCCCTCTGGGACGGAGCGCGTCTGGCGGACAAAGAGACCAATTCCGGCGTGGGCTCCGATAGTGGACACGCGCAGTTCAAAAAAGCGGTGCTCGGCCTTTGTAGGGATGTAGCGCACATACCTTTGCCCGCCAAGTGAGAGAATCGTCATGCCGAGGTCCCGGTACTCACGGCTCACCAGCAAGTTGATGTAGCAGTGCCGCCACAGCGTTGGCAGAGTGTATGCATTCTCACCAAACTCGACAAGTAGGCCCTCCTCTTGCATGCGGAGGCAAAGAGCCTCAACAATGTGCTCATCAATCAGATGGCCGAGGAGCTCCGTCATGCATCGTGGGGTGAGAGGCGCGCCAACACGAAAGCACACATCTGTGATGAGCGTCACCAATCTATCGTACAGCATCCATGTAAAGCCGTGTGAGAGAAACAAAAGAGTATGCCCAGCAGAGGTGGAGCGGGAGATGAGCAAACGAAAGCAGAGCAAATAAAAACACGCGCCAGCCACACCTACCAACACGAGAAGAGAACTCACAACGGGAGCAAAATGGGCAACTCAAAGTCGGAGGACGACGCGGCTTTGGCAAGGTCGTTCCCGAAAGACGTGTTCTTTTCGCTGATGAATCGCGGAAAGGGAAAAGAAGAAAGTGCCGCACCACTTCTCTCGTGGGGTAATTTGTGGGAAATGACGGTCGCGGATGCAAGCGGAGAGGAGCAAGTAAACGCCAAGGCCCACGTGGTACGAAGCGAGAGATTGTAGAGCGGGTGTGTGTGGGGAGAGAGAGAGGGAGGGAGGGCTCTGTCACAGTCACGTGGAAAGTTACCAGGCGTTCAGTGGCCGAGACAAGAGCGAGAGGGGAAGCCGCACTTGCCATGCTTGGACAGCCATATATACTTTTGCCGGGGTAGACAGACACAGACAACAGCGCGGAGCATAGTCTGTTGCTCTCTGAGCAACTAGTAGATCTCGTGCGAGCACGCGAAGAGTTACGTGGTGGGTTCCCTGCACCAGTGAAGCTATACCTCATTGACGGCACATAGCTGCTGTTCGCTACTATCGTTGTTACTGTTGTGGCTAGTTGTTGTTTTTTTTTCCCCCCTCTTGCTGAAATCTGTGGGTTGCTGTTGCTTCACACTCTGGCAGATGTTCTGTCGGCTAAGATTTGACGAGAACCGTTTGCTGAGAGTGGCAAAGGAGGAAGTCTATTGATTGGTTTAAACAGAAGAGAAAAACACCGCCATAAAGGTACCGATTAGTGAGAACATAATGCCGAGACACAACAGTAACCACGACAAAACACCATCCCAACGCGTCGTCAAATAGGTTCCTGCGTGGCGCATCTTCAGGGCAAACAGCGCCGGAAACGTCATGGACAGTGTAGAGCTGAAAATGGCGCCGAGAACGGACACCACTTGCGCAACGTCGGGGAGAAAAATAGCGAAGAAGGTGGCGACAATACCAAGTGACATGCCAAGCTTCACACGCATCTTTTTGGGGATCTTTGGCTTCTGGCCGTCCGAAAGAAACATGAACGCGGCTTGTCGGCACGGAAAGATGCAAAAAACGTATGACACGGAAGCACTGTAGCAGCAAAACAGCTGGCAAGTAGCCATGAGCCAATCATCCTTGACGTCGTACAAGGACAGGATGTTACCCTCCTTGATATGAGGAAACGAAAGGCTACCAAACATACCGAGAGACAAGTAGAAGGCGCTAATGACAGCGAGGGCGAGCACGATGGAAACAAGGATTTTGCGGCCTGTGCGATCGTGGAGATCTTTAATGACGCCCATCACATTGGACTGCACCTCGTACGAGAACACAAAAATTGGGGCGACAAACATGTATGGAATCATCATGAGCAGCACACTAGTTCCCTTTGCCGCTGATGCCTCTGCCGCCGAGTCTAAGACGAGAGGGGTCAATGGCGCGGTGGCCACCGGTACAACATAACGGTATGCAATGGAGCCGATAATAAAGATGACGAAAATGTTGCTGATGAAGCCGTTCGTGCGAATAGAGGCAAGGCGTGAGTTGAACGTGAGGGGGATGTTCACAAGCATGGACAATATGAGGAAAATAACGGCACCCCATTCGCCACGCATCCACATCGGGAGAAACTCGCACTTACCAGTGAGCACCGGCATGATACTTTCGCGGATGAAGCCGAGGTAGACAACGGCGGCACCAAAGTTGTACACGAACAGCACCCCACGCGCCACCCAGCGGCCACGCTTACCCAGAAAAAAGCCGGCGACAGTCTCGTAGTCGTCGGAATCAGCCGAGACGGAGGCGACGGCCAAAATGCGAACAGAGATGAAGGTGATGCAAATGCACGACACCATGCAGGCAAAAGCGAAGGGCCACCCTCCCACTGCAAACGCGAGCGGAATGGAGAGCATCGTCGGCGTCGCAGCCGTCGTTATGAGGCTGAGAGCCCCTGACAGGATGCCATCACCTGGACAGCACGCCTCCATCAGGGAGCCCTTCATTTCGTCGAGGCTGCTGAACGTGCGGTTGTCCATGAAAATACTCTCATTGTTTTGGCGCCAATTGTCGTTATGGTGGTCATCCAAAAGGGGAGTGTCCTCCGTCTTCGCGCCAGATGACATTGTGCCGGCGTGAGCGTATCGGTACAGTGCACGTTTGGTGCAACAACAAATAAAAAGTACAACAACAATCAAGTGGCCGTACACGCAACGATACAGGCAGGTGGAAACGACGAAAACAAGACGGCTGCGTCGCAAATCAGCAGTATGAAAAGCTACCACACGCAGAGATGGGCAGGGAAAGAGAAGAGACGTGTAACAGTCATGCAGCGTGAGGCGGGCATCGAAGGAAGTCAGAAGTAAGTATGGCTTGTTAAAGTGTTTCTGACCGGTTCGTAGCGGCACACCCCGATTCCACAATCCCCAGAAGGGTTTGCATGGGACGGAGGAACGGGAAGGGAAGCTGAGAGCGATATATATATATATATAGGGGGAGGTCATGTAGGGTCATTTTAAAGTGACTCTGCTCTCTATTAATTTATTGTTGTTGTTGTTGTCGCGTTGACCGTGTGTCTCTATGTGTCGGTGTATAGTTCTCTTCGTGTTTCGTGTGCACTTGTGTGATCTCGGACGGCCACGTCAGTCAAATATGGGGTGGCCCTCGCGGAGGTCGTCTTTGAGGTCACAGAACTGTTCGAAGCTCATCTTCTTGTTGCTGCCGTACTTCTCAATCAGGTTTTCAGCCTTCTCATAGGTACCCGTGAAGCCCAGCTCTCGAAGCACTTGCTCGAACTCGGCCAGTTCGATGAATCCGCTGTCGTTCGTGTCCCAGCGATGGAACATGGCGTAGTCAGCCTTTTCATTCGTGTCCCCATCGAGGAAAAGTAGTGGTATCATGCCCAAGACGAGCCCAGCCATGATGCCAATAGTGCCGCCAATGTGCCCAGCGAGAAACACTTTGCGGCTCTTCATTTGCTCTTCGGTCAACGCTGGAATGCTAAAGTCAAGCTTTTGCACGGCCTTGTCAATGAGACCGTGTACTTGCATACCAAACATGCCTGAGAACACGTTGCCCATCGCTGCAGACGCGAGAACGGAGCAGTTGAGGTAAAAGCCGAGTGACCCATCAATGAGGTCCCCCATCAAAATCATGGTTGCGTTGTCCAGAAAACCGAAACCAACAAAGGGTAGTGCCGCCTCGAGTGCGATGAGCGCAAGAAGCTTGAAAGGAAGTTCAGCAGTTGCGGTGGAGCAGGTTGTCGCGGCAGATCCGGTCGACGACGTGGTGTGAGGACTAGCCACTGACGAGGCCGCCTCCGCGCTCGCGCCGGCAGTGGAGCCAGCGTCTTTCGCCTTGGTTTTCCGGCGTCGCTTGAGGGCTTCTTCGAACCAGTGATCAAAATCTTTTGGGGAGATGAGACGATCATTGTCAACATCCGCCTTCTCCACTTCGAGCGCGGCATTCTCTTTCCCAAACCACTCCATCGCACCACCAGTGACCACGAGCCGTCGACGGATATTAGGATCCAGGTGTGCCATCATCTCCATCAGCACGCGCGGGTCGTTCTCGATGAGTTTTACGATTTTCCCTTTTTCATCCGTTGTCAGCGGCGCCGTGTTGCTTGGTGCCTCAGAACTGGACGCCGCGCAGCGCGCACTCAGTCCGCCGTTGAGTGCAAACCGCGCGCACCAGGGCACGGCAGCGGTGACGCAAAAGCGGCGCATTGTATCGACTCCTCTTACAACGAAAGGCAAAACGGGAGGCGGGAGAAGGAATCACGGCGGTGCGAAAGCCAGATACGCGGCTGTGATTGTGATCCAATGCGTCGACGACGCCGGGGTACAAGGCGATTTCGATGGTGTACTTCTGCTACAGAAAGTCGCGAACACTTTTCACAATTGCATGCATTGTGGCACCCAGAACGAGTTAACCGCAGAACGCATGAGGGGGGCAAAGCAAGAGGAGGGGGGAGAGAAAAGGGGGGGAGAAAGAGTGTATGTATTCGAAGCCTCGGAGCGCGGTAACGTTCCACTGCAGAGCTATACATGCTGCTCGTATTCAGGCTATTAGCCTTGTTGACGGGGATGAAGAGATGCGCCGTGCTGGTGAACGGTCGTCGCACCGTCTTCGCTCAATGTGTGAAAAGGTAGCATTCGCGAGCACAGTGACGAGCGACACGAAAAGGTCAACCAGAGCGCCAGAAAATGTCCTTCTTGGAGGGTGTTTTATTTATGGCGCTGCAAAGAAACAGCGGAATCAAGTCAGGATGCGTACATGACATCACATTAATCGCAGAGTATTACAAAACGAAACAAAACAGAAAGGAGCGCGTCAAGCGTGTACTTGTGTAGGGAGGGGGGAGCGCCAGTGTGGATGTTTTGTTCTTTTTCCGTCTTCTCGTCCACTAGCCCTCCAAGGCGTTCTTGGTTGCTAAAGGGAAGCCATTGACTGCTACGCCAAGTTCAATGCAAGCCGTGAGATGCTGGACGGCATCTTCGCTGCCGTCCGTTTCATAGAGCTCTACGAGCTCATCAGAGAAGGTGTCTGAGAAGAACTGCATGTAGGCATCTCTGCGCTGCTGAACGTCTGCAGCTTGCGTCGACGGTGTGGTGGTCGACATGTTTATTTGGTGCAACTAATTGGCAAAATGAGGTAATGCAGCGCGCGATTAGATTGGGGTTGAGAGAATGAGAGGTACGAGCGATATTTGGGAGCGTGTTTTCGCCGCAAACGGCAAGTGAGGTAGTGTCTGCGTTTGAAAGCAATAATGTCGAGAGAGCCACACTGGCATCGAGACGAGGCAATCCAACAGAGAGTCACTATCAGAGAAACAGCAAACAAAAAAGAGTAAACGACGGTTCGGTTCAAGGCGTGATAGAAAAAGAGAGTAGACTACCGCAAATGACACTTTTTCAGAACCTGCATCTGTATCGCTGTTGGTTCAGGAAAAGGTTATGCCCCACCTTTTGTTTTTGTTTGTGTGTGTGTGTGTGTGTGTGTGTGTGTGCCTTCATTTGCTCCATGCGTGTGTATGGATACGCGCTTCTTTGAGTGCTTTAGAAAAAAAAAAAGTATCCGGGGAATTAATACAAGAGAAAAAAAAAGAGCACAGAAAAGCAAAAATGTGCCCTGCTCACTTGAGCTGTGACTGCGGAGTGTTCGCCTCGTGTTAGTTCTGCCATGTAATGTCATCCTCGAGCACACCTGTCAAGGTAATGGCGGGCTCAAAAGTAAAGCGTGCAAAGTTGTGGAACTTGTCCCGACTGCGAACCGCAGTTCTATTGGCCTTTTCTTGCGACAAAGCGGCGTTGTCCTGTTCCCATTGCGTGAAGAGATTAGAAAGCTCCCCGCAGTACGACGGGCGCGTACCAGATGTGACGCCCACGGTGATGTGCAACGTGAGCCGTGAGTCCGTGAAGCTCGCAGAGGCAACGTCCGATTGCTCCCACTGGTTGCAGCGCTGTCCAGGCATAGACACACGAAAGCACAACGCGAGGCGGTCAATGAGTAACTCCTCCAGCCGCACCGTCACGCGGTCTCCTTTTTGCCAGTGAGAGTGACTGTACTGCCACCACGCGCGCAGGGCAGCCACGCGAGCGGAGCGGGTCTTTTGGGTTGGGTAGAACAGCGTCACATGCGGTGGGGCAAGTTTCACATCAAACCGTCCACGAACGGCCTGGGCAAAGTCACTCACACTGCGGCCTTTTTCCCTCCCGAAAAGCCAGTTCGACAGCCACTTGGTGTGACCTTCAGCCAGGTGAACGGATTGGATAGCGTGTGGCATTGCAAGGGGCGACGGTTGCCAACCAATGAAAGACTTGACAGATTGCACGACTGAGCTCATCCATGCCCCATTGGCTTCATCGCAAGAGGCACCAAGCATAGCCTTGCGTAGAATCTGTGCTGCCAGTGACACTACGGCGTCCTGCGAGGCATCTGTCAGGCGCACCTTTGCCATAATGTGCATCGCTGGTGCAGGAGTGAATGGCTGCCTTTCCAGAGACGCCAGTGCGTTGTCTCCCACAATCTGTTTCACCATGTTTGCACTGTCAGTTGACAACGTGCTCGCAAGTTGCTGTGGTGTCACGAGCACGCACGCACCAGGGGAAGTCACTGCTTGTGCAGCCATGACAGAGCTGTGATGCGCAAGTTGGCCCACCAACTTTTGCGCAATTGTATCCGCCGCTGCTGTGAGGGTATCGCATGAAGCCATGGCCTCTGTCCGTGAAGGCGCAACATACTTGCGCTTTACATTGTACAGCGCGCGCTGGGCCTCGTCCGTGTCGTGAATGACCTCGTGTTGCGTCCGTTCCGTCAGCCGGCTCACGGCAGTCTCGTCGTCACTGCAGTATATGTGCACCACATAGTACCCGTCGATTTCCGCCGGGAATGCCTTGCGGCTCTCGCGACGGCTCTCCACCGAGGCGTGGCACGCATCCAGAATGACCAGACCTCGGGCGTCATAGGCTTTGCTGTATCGCACAATGTCATTGAGCTGCCGCAACAGTTCCTTGTGCACAAGGGAGCGGAGGCGTCGAAGTTTGTGCTTGCTAGTGTGCGCGTTGACTTTTTCTCTCTTCACAACGTCGCTTGTCACGACATCTCGCGAGACGTGGGCAACAAAACGGTAAAGCTGTGGCCCACCAGTAGTCAGCTGCGCCACAATGTGTGAGGCGACAGTCGTCTTTCCACTTCCCGGTAATCCGGTCAGCAGCACAACGGTCAGCGGCACCTGGGCGTGAGAGTCACACTCCTTTTCCGTGAAAGCCAGCAGCTGCTCATAGGCCGTCCCCACAGTGACTGCCGCGTCTCGCACGCGCCGATGGGGTTGCGCATAAATGTGCTGAATAAAACGGTCATGCAAGGCGTGCACGCCGTGCGTCTCAACTTCCGCGCGCACGTCAATCCCAGCCCCCGCCGCCCACGCCAAAACTGCACGGTGGTAAGCGCTGCCACGAGATTCTATCATTGTGGACGCGGCGGCCTCACCACTGATGACCGCCCGCAAGGACCGCAACACATTGTACTGAATTGTTTTCGCCTTGAGGCGCAGTGGCCGTACCCATGGTGTCGTTGAAGAGGGTGCTGTCGTCCCGTCGGGTACGCTCTGGTCAGATCGCTGTCCTACAGGGACTTCAATAAGAATAACAACGCCTTCTGCGAGCGGCGCCGTGTCCGTCGCGTGGTGAAGACCTAAATCCTGCAATGTGCAATTCCATCGCCGTGTGCAGCGCAGAAGTGCCTCAAGTTCTGCCGCAATTCGCAGCTCAACAAACGGCGCCACTGGCAAACCCCATTGAGTCACTTTCTGCGCCATCTCTTCAATTGGCATCGACAGTTCCATCAAGCTGTCGCGCGGTTGGATCGCGAAAACAACCAGCTGGTTGTCGAAGCCGCTCTCCTCAAGGACAGGGTGGACCCAGTCCTGGCTGCGGCAGATACACTCACAACACAGCGAGGCATTACGCTCACACAACGCCTGGGCAAGGTTGCGGAGCTGGTCGGCACTCAGTTGTTCTTGGAGTACGCGCTGCGCCATGGTGACGTGCGGGCCCTCGGCGACGTGTTTGGAGACAAGCTCCACCGACACACCGTCCCGAGAGAATACGGTCACCACAAAGCCAGCCATTTTTCTCTGAACCCAGACGCGACACGTGCGCCAGAGTGCATCATCGGAAATCCATTTTTCGCAGGGGACGTCATCGCTGTCAAAAAACTTATTCAATCCACGCAGCACGATTGCCCCTGTTTCCAAATTAAGAAAAAGGCTACGGGCGCCACACGGCATTTTTTGTGTGTCACCTTGCGTGCCTTCCTTCACGGACAAAGAGCCCACACAGTTATCACCAAAGGTCGGCCCGACGGGAACGAGTACGGCTCTTCCCCTCACGACAAGCGCTTTGACTGCTTCAACATCAACTGATTGCGGTGCACCACTGTACTGCGCCGCTTCGTTTTCACTGCGGAACCAGCACTGCGCAGTTAAGCAATCCATAGCAGCATTACCGCGGTTCTGCGGTGGGTACGACAGAGGCACTGAACCACCAGTGACTCGAACAAGAGCCCACAGTGAGGAGGAGGACAGAGAGAAAGAGAGACACACACACTACAAGAAAGTCAGTAATGCGAGATGTGCGAGCAGTGTGACAACGGCAGTGCCGCACTTGTTGGGATGAAGCAAAATGAGGGGAAAGAGGGTGCGTGTGAAACTGCGAAGAAACCGAAACGAAAGACGCACGTTTGCTTTGGAGAGCTGCCACTGGGTCAACGGAGAGCATGACGAAGTGTGTGTGCGTGTGTGTGTGTGTCTGCCTCCGCGTGTGGCCACATGAATGTAGGAGAATGAGTCTGCGCGAATAGCCAGCCCTTTAACACTACCACTTTTGCCGGAGACAGGGGCACGCGTCCGTCGAGAGGTTCAACAGAGAGAATAGGGTATACGGTAGGCGCACGGCACGTCGAGCCAAGCATATTGCTGGTTACTTGACTGATGCCAATGCGTCCCATGCACAAAATAAATCATTTGGGCTCTTCTGCATTTATCCTTAGACGTGCCATGACCGCACAAACGAACAACAAGCAAACAAGTAGTAAACAAATATCGGCAGCCAACGATTCCCTGAAGGTTCTGTGTTTGCGAAAACACACAAGCAAAGAGGACTGGGGGGGGGGGGCGGTACGGACAAGGTCAAAACGAGACAGAGCACCATGTAGCTCAAGGTTCACAAATCCTCAGAATTATGAAATGCCTGGATCGTCTGATGATACAATTTAAGGCTGCCTCGAGGGTCTGCGTGTCTGTGTGTATGCCTGTGTGTGCGTCAACAACTCACAAAAATCCAGAAAGGCGCGGCGCGAGGTGGGGAAAAATCACCAGAACGAAAACAATCAATTAATGAAACAAAGAGAGAAGTGGTGACGACAGTATCACGAGGGTTTTTCCCCTGAAGTCTCTCGCACTCTGTTCGCTTTTACTGAGGCTGGCAGTTCTCAGGATTTGGGCCAGCACCACGAGCCTGCTGCGCTGCCATACCCTCCATCATGTTGCCCATCATATTGCCCATCATGTTCTGCATGTCCATGTCACTGGCGTGAGTCGCCTTCTCGAACTGCAACATGGAGGTGAAGAAGACAAGATTCACTTCCTCCTCGGTGAAGCCAGCCGCCTTTGCGATGGCAACGATACCCTGGAAATTCTTGGTGAGTGCGGCCTTGGCTGTGGCCTTGTCGACGGCCACGTAGTACAGTGTGCATGTCTCCTGTGTGCCCTCAGCGTTCTCGCACACAACGTTCACGTCACCGTTGAGGGGAGCATCAGTCATCTGCATAACAGAGGGGAGAAGAGCATTCAGATCATCCTGCCACGTTTTGGGCTGAGACTCTTTTGCAAGTGCAAGGATGCGATCGGACGGTACCCCGTTAATCGAGATAACACGTCGCCAACCCTTCTGTGCGATTTCAGCGCGCAGCGCATCACCCTCGACGGCAACTGAGTCAAAAAGAGTGTTGCTGATCATTTGTGAAGAATCTGATAGATTGACTAGTTTCAGCTGTATCTATTTGTTAAGCTCGCAAGATACTTGTGGTTGCTTTTCTTCGTCGGTAGCAAGTGCGTGTGTGTGTAGTGCTATTTCTTTGTGTTCACGGAAGAGTGAAAATTGTGTGAGGGGGGGGGAGATGAATAAAGAATGGTCCAAGTTCGTTTGCTCACAGGAGTTGTCAAGTTGATGCGAACGGGAAACGGTGGAAGGCGGCAATGAGGAGTTTCGGTGTCATCAAAGAGAGATTTCATAGGGGCGACTAAACAGGTAGAGTCACGAGGTGGAGGCCGGCTACGCTGTGTCAGTTGAGCTCCACGCCCAGCCCAGGAATGAACAGAGCACAATGTTCGCAGTACATAATCGATACACACTTGTGAAACTTGTAAACGCGGGAGCACCACTTGACGAATACAAAAAAAAAAAAAGCTCTATACTCTAGTTGTATCTAGAAAGCCACACAGGGTGGGGGAGAAAAAAAAAGGGGAAAACGCGACACACACGCACAAAAAGAGGGAAAGAGAAGAGCCCCACAAAGTACATCTCGTGCCCATAGTACGGCGTCCACGAAAAAAAAAAAAGGCAATGAAGGACACTTGTCACATGCCTTCGAACACACGTGGATTTGGGTCGGCGTGGCAATCTATGGTATCTGGCCAAGGTCATCAACCGTTCTCAGAGTTCCTCCACCGATACCCTCTGCTCTTTTTCGTGCTCGCATGACGGATCAGCTCACTCTCTCATAGAATCATGTGGCACTAGCCTGAGAGGGTTAGAAGACAGCGGGCACTGAAGGGGGCATCGTTTAGCGTGGTTCCTCCATCTCGAACGCGTAGAGCGTGATTGGCTTGGAGGAAAGACTGGCTGATGGGTTTACCACGCCACCCGAAAGGGCAGCTGGGTCGAGTGCTGATGTCCCTTTGAGGCGTTTCTTTTTCACTGCAGTGCGAGGTTTGAAAATAGCATTGATTTCGCGGTAAGACTCGGTGGGGAGTAAATCTTTCAGGAAAGGGCGCTGCATGTCGCGCGCACCGGAGGCGAGCAGGAGGAGCACATTGTCAATCTTGCCGCTGATAGCTGCAAACTGAAGAGGGGTGCCTTTTTGCCCTAAGCCCAGCTCGTAAACCTCTTTGTTCTTCTTCAAGCCCCATTGCCTCCGCGAATGCACGACATAGCCGACACTATCTACCATTTCCTTGCTCGGGCCAGCCTCAATCATCGCGTTGAGCTCCGTGGGTGTCCCACCGTAGGCTGCGTTCCAGATGTTCTTTTTCACCACAATGTCGGACAGGTCCAGTTGGACCCCGTTGGACCCCGACGAGCTGCCCATTCGGGTCGCTGACGCACCACCGTCTGCACGCCCCCCTGCTCCACTGGAATAGAGGTGAAGGTAGTCACGTGCCACGTCCAGCTGGTCCGTCAGATGGCGCACGCGGCGCACCTCTTCACGCCGCGCATCAGCGCGGCCAACACTGGGGTCAGGGGCTCGGAATGGCGGTTTGGGCACTGCGAGGAGCAGGCTCTCGTAGCGAGCACCGCCAAAGACAATGTACGCTGGCCCGACAGGTTGTGGGACGGTTTGAAACACGTGCCCGTCCATTCCTGCCTCGGAGAGTTGCGGGTGGCGCAGCACACGCGGTGCACCAAGGGGACCGAGGAAGCCGATGCGTGTGGTCGTGAGCTCTGGGAGTGCCTCCAGCGTGGGATACACCCACGAGACAAAGCAAGGGCGAGGCAAATCCTCTATGGCCGGCGGGCGCGGCTTCTCGGCGGCCGTGCTTGACGGCACGGCCGGAATAGTTGTGTTCTCCGTTCCCCCGCTCGCTGTAAGCGGTGCATGTAGCACGGGAGCCGCGGCAGAGAGAGGCGGCGGCACCGTGAGGAAAGGGACGGAAAGGCTCTGACTGGCGGTGCTGCAAGGTGTCGGCACCGGCAGCGGCACGGGTGGCGCGCTGGTAGAGCTGTGCGGCGTTACGATGGTGACAGTGAGACCCGATGGCGCGGCAACCGGTGGGACCGAAGCCGGGGTCGGTGGTGTTGGTGGGGGCAGCGACGGGATGAACGGCTGCTGTCGCGGTGTGTAACCTGCTGGATGTGGTGGCGCGGGAGTGGGGCCAACGACGTGCTGGAGTGGGGCGTTCGTCAATATAGGCGTCAGTGGCACTGCCTGCTGAGCCGTCACGAGCTGTGCTGCCGAGGGCGCCGAGTGGGTCGGAGTGGGTGGAACCGGTAGGGACGGCAGCGGTAGCGACGAGTTCGATGTGGTCGAAAGCGAAGACGCGGGCACACTAGCAGGCCGAGTCAACTGCGCTGCGCTACTCGTCGTGCTCGCGGGTGTTGGGACTGGTAAGGGAATAGGCTGAGCAATCGGTGACGTAAGCCGGCTTGTTTGCGAATGAAAATGATCTGGCACGAGAGGTGGTGGTGCGCGGCCTGGCACGACCGGCACAGGTACGGGAACAGGCGAAGGTGTAGGTAGTGTCGGCACCGATGAAACGGGCCGTCGCATCAGGTGTTGTGGCATCGCAATGTTAACGACCGTCGGAGACGGTGCGTGAGGCATCGATGGCGCCAAGGGCGTGGGTACTGGAACGCTGACCGGACGCGCCACAGGCACGATCTGCGGTGGGGGGAGTAGGGTCGGAGGGTTCAACATCGCTCTAACGGTGATATGGCCGCTAAGCGCGTAAAAAAAAAAAAAAAAAGAGAGAGAGAACAGAGCCAAAGAAGAGGGGAGCACCACAACAGCCCCAAACAAACAAACACAAAATCTGACGGAATGTACGTTAAATGCGCAAACAAAAGAAGTAGAGGCACGCCATCAAAACACAAGGCGCACGTTGGACAGTGTGAAGAGAGACGGTGGGGAGAGGGGGGTGGGAGTGGAAAATGTGTGTAAACGATACAGAGCGCAGGGGGGCATTGGTGGGTAGCGGCAGCACATGACCACTTGCTCACGGAGTGCTCGATATCATGACGCGATGGACGAAGTGGGTGAAGGAGGTCCGCGTGCATCACGTACGACAATGTGGGTCGGCACAGGTGACAACGATTAGTTCTGATTGTTTTTTCTTATTGTTTTCGTATTGTCTATAGTTGGAAACCATCATAATAATAATGTAAGCAGGAAAGGAACAGAGTAGCATAATTCAGATAGACTGGTAGGCACTGATCCCTACTCCGCCTGCTCATCGCTTTAGCGTACGCTTCTTCTTCTTCACTGGCTCTGTGTGGTCAGGCGATGAGCTGTGCGAAGAGGAAGCCATTGCGACGATGTGCTCGTAGGCATCGACGGGAACAGGCTGAACGCTCAATCGCGACTGCGAAAAGAGAGCCATGCCCTGCAACGCTTTGTCAGCCTTGAGTCGGTGGAGAGACACTGGATGTGCAAACTTGGCGACGAAGCGAACGTCTACCATCTGCCACGGATTGCCCTCCGGGGTAGCTTTTGGGTCGTAATAGTCGCTGTCCTTGTCCAAGGCTGTGTGGTCAGCGTACGCCAGTGTGTGTACCTCAGCGAGACCAGCGACACCAGGCTCCTTCGTGTTGCTATGGTAGAAGAGAACTTTGTCCCCGACCTGCATCGACTTCATATTGTTGCGCGCTGCATAATTGCGAACACCGTCCCATGGAGACGTCTTCATATCCGCCAAGTGGTCAATAGAGAATTTGTGTGGCTCGGACTTCATCAGCCAGCACTGGAAGTTGGCCGCCCGCGGACGCTTCAGGCCAGCCCTCGTTTTAGGTGGCATTCCGCTGCGAAAGGTAATAGTGATAAATGCCCGTGCAAACCGCACTGATGTTATTTATGCTGGCACCAGCCGTCGTGTGGATCAATTGCACACTGTTGACAGTTCAGACTGCTGCATCAGAACGACAGAAACAGATTTCAAAATCAGGTGTGGGAGATATGGTGGAGGAATATGGAGGTGTGCTACGTACGTCTGCAAAACTGTGAGAAGCAACCGCTCGGAAGGGTAACTGTAATATGACTGGTCCTGGAAATCAGTTGTGCGTACTGGGAAGAGGACTCAAGTCACCAGGGGGGGGGGGGGCATTGAGTTGAATGACGGCGTGGCACGGCACCACGTTGCAGTTTTTCTTTTCGTTTTTCTTTTCGTAGCCACTTGGTCAATGAGCTCAGGGACTTGTTGAACAATAAGCGCGTAGCGGGGGAACAGGCAGAAGAGCCCACAGCATTTAGCCACCCGCATCGCCGTCCTCGCTGGAACTGTTCTCGTCGTCATCTTGCATGATAACAGGGCTAATGACAGCAGCACTGACAGCTTCTTTCGGGTCGTTCTGTGGCACACGTTCCAGCTGTACCGCGGTGTTTGACGTTGAAGAAGAAGGCAGCGGTGGCGGCACGCGTGAATGGCGGGTGTCCTCATCATGGAATTGGAGAGCACTGTCAGGGCCGCTCAGCAATGCCTTGGACGGAGCTGGGCGAGGAGGCTCCGGTCGCGTCTGAAGTGCAACGGGCGGGATAGGTGTCTTGCGCGCCGCCGTGCTCGCAGGGGGCCTCTCACGTGCGGTGGGATGACGTGCACCACTCTGCAACAGCTTCAACAGACGAAACTTCGTCGCATTGGGCACCTCACTCGCCGAGACGCTGAATCGTTGTGCATCAGAGCCTACCGTTTGGCACTTGACATTATAAAATGCTATAATCTCCACCATAGCCAGTTTGGTGCTCTTCGGAGCCCTACGAGCCAGTTCAGATATTGTTTGGAAATTGGCAGGCGCTACAGCCAGCCATTGCACAAACTGATCCTCCATAGCGAGCTCCACGTTCCGCGCCACGTCGATCAAGCCTTGGTTGTGTGAGTCGTAGCAGTGATTCACGATGGAGCGCATGTCTTCAATGAAATCAGAGGCCTTCGCGTACTCGTAGTTGTCAAGGCGACGCTTGACAGCCGCCCACCCACCTGGTGCGGCAGTGTGGTCACTTGACGGGCCGGACAAGCGTTCCAGTTTGTCACCTGAATCGACAACTCGCACACGTCGGAATACCTCCCTGCAGCGTGAGTAGAAGAAATCATCCAAGTACGTCTCCACTTCTTTGCGGCGTCGCTTGACACGGGTCAAGAGATCTGTACGCCGCCGTGAAAACGCAGCGTCAGACATGAAAGACAGCTACAATGGATATCGGGGTGTCACAACCGCGTCAGTGAGCAGCAAATGTAGCAAGTGATAAGAGAAAGTGGTGTTGTGGGACGAGCGAAATACCGTAGAGGATGGTGTGCGGTACGGCAAAATATGTGTGTGTGTTGTGTTTTGTGTGTTGTGTGTGTGTGTGTGTGAACGGCACCAAGCAGAAAACCCAAGAAGGATCGCCCAGGGGAAGCGAGCAAACAATCAAGGGCACTCCATCTCTTGACAACACTCTCACTTTTCCTAGACGAAGAGAACAGTCTAGAGATTGGAGTGACTCGGTGCAGTGAACACCACTGTCGTTCCGTTTTCAAAAACAGAATGACATGGCTTTGAGAAAAGGAAGGGGAGCTGAACACGCATACTGGGTTGCAGATTCTTTTTCCGAATATTTTTGGGGTTGTTGTGGTTTTTAGTGTCGCATTTGTGGTTGCACTTTAAACAGAAAGCGCTCTGAATTGGATAGGTTTCACGAAAACAAGCATGCCCGACTACCAGCTCGCGGGGTCGTCAACTACGAACGCGTTCCGAATCCACGCGAAGAGGCAAAGAATTAAGACAGCAGCGCTCACAAACATGAGCGGCGGCCAGCAGGAGTACGGCAAATAGGATCTGAGAGTGGAGAACCAGCGAAGCGATCGGTGACGCCGCGAAAGTGGTGTTGCGTACCGCCCACAGCCTTGGTACCAGTGATTAGGATACAGAAACTGATTAGCATATCGTACATTGCCATCAACAGGCTCGCAAACAGGGCTGTTCGCATCCTTATCTGGTGTCGCGGTCCAGCGCGTTATTCTATTTGAAAATGACGCACGCCAACTGCGCCGCGTTCTATCACGCTGTTCTCGTCGGCTGTGCATTAGCGACCTTCACCCAGGTGCAGCGTGTTGCCGGCAGTACCGAGGGCTGCGTTTTGTGTTTTCCTTTGGTATTGGAATCCAGTCCCTGGTGTGAGCTGGAAAAAGCCTGAGAACAGCATAACAAAAGAGAAAGGGGATAACACATAGAAAACCGTTGGATTGTTAGGCGAAAAAAAAAAAGCAAAGAGTGGGAAAGTGGAGGAGACAGAGCGAGAAATACAAGTGAGTGTGAGGAAGCCATAGCAGAAGAGATGGAGATGATACAACCAGGGAGAGCGTCACGCCACCGTGAATGTGTCTCCACGCGCAAACCCAGCGTTAACCAGGTCTGCAAAGGTCTGTTCATGGTCGGGGGAGAGGTGGGGACCGTGGTATCGATACTCACTGACTACAAAGCAGCAGATCACAAGGCCTGACCACAGACACGCACACACACAAACAGGACGGTGCGCAAAGGCAGTTCCACCCCGGCTCACTGCGTGGATGACAGCGCTCGCTGTCGTATGATGACTCTAGGGATCCTCACAGTAGTATCACCAGTTTCTTGGCGATTCACTGTTGGTGTTGTGCTTTTTTTTTTGTGTGTGTGTGTCTCTAGCCTAGTTGTTTCAATTCATTGGTGTGACTTATTCTGTTACTCCATTTGCAAATGTTCGCATCGACAGCAGACTGAGAGTGGTTGTCTGGTCACGACAACAATTCTAAACGGTTGCACTGAGTGAAATCACAGCATCGCGACACAAATCATTCACACCCACTGTCACGCCAAGCACGTGTCTTTAGTAAAAACAACAGCGGCGGCAATATTTATTCTCACAAAATCTGTTGAGAGACGCACCTTAGCGTGCGTGGAGCAAAGCACGTCGAGTTGGGCATGCGAGCCCGGTTGTGGCTTCTGTTTTTTTTTTCTTTTTCGGGATATGCGCAGATTCCTAAAACCCTCCATTGCGGAGGATATAGTCCGCGTTGCGGATCTCCGCGTCAGCAGATCGCAGGCAGGCGCCCTCGTCTGGTGTGGCGGTGTTCCCGAGGGAACGTGAAATTTCGAGAATGTAGCCTTGCACAATAGAGAGAGCGGTGTTGACTGCGGTGAATTGAACTGTGCCGTTTCGCGCTGTCTTGGCCATCACTGCGACGATGGCAGCGAGGGAACACGTGAGGTAGGCTCCAGTCACGTTGGCCCGCTCAAACGCTTCACATGTGAACGTCACGTCATCATTCTGTTCAATAACCATCTTGTACGCATGAAATAGCACCATCACATCGACACCGCAATCCAGCAGCAAGTGTACCGCCGAGTTCGACCCGGCCGGTGACAGCGGATAGTAGTGCGCTTCCAAAACACGCACCACAAAGGAGACTGGAAATGCCGCACGCTGGCGGTAGTAGCGCTCGACGAGACGCCGAGTGATGTCCTCGATGCTGCCGTGATAAAGATCGTACGCACGCGCGATGACGGAAGCGTACGCGGACGGATCCTGCACGTTGGCACACGACAGCGCGTCGAGCTGAACCTCGGCCCCACCGTACGTGGAGTACATGCCCGCCAGGCTCAGAAGCTGTGCGGTCGTCAGGACAGTGTTCTGAAGCAGCTCCAGGTGCTGGTTCGCAATCTCCCGCTCCGTGACGCGTCGGCCTTCCACCATGACCAGGCGGTCGAGTGCGGGGTTGGCGGAGCCGAGGTATTCAGCCACCACGCTGCACAGTCGCTCCTGGGCATTCAGAAGCGCTAACCGCCCTTCAACGTAGTGAGCCTGGTCCGAGTCGCAGTCACGTGCGCAGTCAAGCGCTTCGGAGAGACAACGAATGCGAACTCGCAGTCGCTCTGCCGATGGGATGTGTGATAGGTCAGATTGCGCCAGAAGAACGTTTTGCTCGATAGCCGCTTTTGCGTCCCCCTTCGTGCGTCGCAGGTACAGTGCGTATTCCTCGCTCAGCATCGCCGCGTTGCGGATCAGATACTTTTCCAGGAAGTTGGAGCGCACAGCAATCAAGGTTTCGCGCAACGACCGTGACAGCATCTCGTCATCGCGTGGTGCCGCCAAGAAATCAAAGAGAAAGCAGTGTGCCACCTCATCGTTTGGTTCCACTTGCCAAATGCTGCCAGATGCCCGCGGTCCGCCAAGAAGACTGTCAACGGCGCTGCGGTGACTGTCCCACGCCGATGTGAGAATTGACACGACGTAGTCCAGCGCGCGTCTTTTGGACAGGTACATCGAGGACAGACGGGTGTTCGTCGTCTGCAGTGGTGCTTGCAAATCACGGTCGGCAATGTACAACGGAAACGTTTCACCGTTAGGATCGAGCTGGAAGGCCGCGTGAAGCAGAAGCTGCACCGCTAGCTCCTCGCGCTTCACATCCTCCAGCTGCTGGCAGATGCGCTCCAGCGCGCCAGAGGTCCAGTACGACGCGGCCTTGGGTGTGACAGTGGCAGCCCACTGTGCGAGGCGAGACTCGGACAGCGCTGTGATGCTCTCGCCGCCGGTGATGTTTTCAATCTCTGCACGATCAAGGAACTCTTGCGCGTCGCTGGCGCTGAAAAAGTAAGGGCAACGGGTCTGAACGGCATGGAGGTTTCGCAGTCGCTCACCCGGGGTGCCCTCCACGCCCTGTTGAGATGCCATCACCTGCCGCGCCACGCGAGCGCCGATGCGGTGAGCGATCTCCTGGTCCCTCACGATCTGGCCAAAAGTGATGGATCGATCCTCACTGGCCCAAGGCAGGTGTCGGGCCTTGTCGAGAAGGATCGCCGTTTGGAGAGCTTTACGTGCCAGTTGGTAGGCCTCGTCGAGAACGGTGAGCTGAAGCCGGTTGACGTCTTGGTGGGAAAGGGAAGCGCCTGGCTGCAGCGTTACGATGGCCTTGTAGCGTTGCCACTGATGCAACACGTCCACACGCAGACTTTGACGGCTGTGTGTGCCGATTTCGAGGCTCTCGAGAAGTCGTGTCAACTTCACGAGAATGTCTTGAACAGCCGAAAGGTCACCCAAAGCCAGCCTGGTCACGCGAACGTCCCACACGCTGTACACAGCGCGCGCGATGAAGGTGACCACGCCGACACAGAATGGTGACAAGTCCACGGCAGCCACTTGAAAGCCTGAACCGGTTGAGAGCGGTTGTACCGTAGGAAGCAGCACGCTCTGAAGCAAATCCTTTGCAAGTCTCTTCGCTTCCAGTGAGTCGGCGCTCAGAATGAGTCGGCCTAGCACGTCAAGCGACGGACCTCCTTTGTTGCCAGTGGTACTACTCTGCAGCGACGGTGCCACATCCGAGAGCACAAGTGCGTTGCGTTCGACAGTGTGCAACGCGCCGGAGGCGATTTGAATGAGCATTGTGACGTAGTCCGTCTGGTTGTGCACGGCAGCGAATCGCTGAAGCAGACCCTCACGGCTTCGTGCGTCGGAAGCGCTCATGATGGTGTACAGTGTGTCAACAGGCCGCAGCTGCATGTAGACCGAGAGTCCGTGACGATGCACGACAATGAAGCGCGCCGCAGGGTAGGTGACCTGAGCACACAGTTCGTTCAAGCTCTTCCGCTTGCCATTTGGCAGTCTATCAATCGCATCGACGCGCAGCATGTGCGTGGATGAGCGTGGGTCAAAGTTAGCGACCACTTCACGGAAGTTCTGGTGTGGCTCCATGAGGGTGCGCGGGGCGGTGGCAACAGCTACCTGGTCAGGTGTCGTGTCCTCCGCATCCCGCGGGCAATGCGACATGATGACAACTGTGTCCGCTGCAAAGCACACACCGACAGAGTCGTCATGACCAAAGACAGGCTCGTCGTGGCTTCGCAGCAACAACTCCAGGTTGTTGTCATTTCCGAGAGAGCGGCGATAGCGGTAGCGAAAGCGTTGACCGTTGGCCGCTACCGCGAGCAGTGTCGAGCCATCTGCATCTGGTGACACAATGAAAAGTCGAATCAGGGGGGCAAATGAGCCATCGTTGCTCCTGCTTGCAGCTGCTTGCGGCGCATGGCGGAGCGACGTCACCTTGCGCAGACCGTTCTCGTGAATTCGCCAGACCGTGATAGTGCCTTCCGTGTCTAAGCTGAAGAGTAACTCCTCGCGTGCATCAATCGTAATGTCGCGGAGCTCGGCGTTCGGGCGGCCCCATGTTTGCCGAGCCATGTTGATCGCACCCGTTATTTGGCCAAGAATGGGCTTGCTCGAGAGGATGTACGAGAAGCACACCAGGCGGATCTTGGGCAAAAGAGGTGTGCTCTCTCGCAAGTACTGCACCTCGTAGACGTTCCCGTTCGTTCCCGCGCAGAAAATGCGTCCAATGTCGGCAATACCATCAATTTTGAGAATGGTGGTTTCTGCGCGCGCGGAGTACCCAAGGTTCACCATCTTTATCTCAGACAGCTTATCCTCATTGACTACGCAGAGGCCAAGAAGAACCACAAAGTTGGATGTTGCGACAGGCAGGATGTATGTCACGTGAGGCTGGAAGACTCCAGGACGGGGTCGCACGGGCTTACCAACGGCCACAATCAGCTCGGGCAGTTCGTCGTACAGGGAGAACTCGCTCTTCGCGCGAAAATCCCACAAGACCAACTTGTTGTCGACAGTGAACCACACCCGAAACAGATCCGGAAAGACACCAACAATCGACGTGCACTTCATGGTGCGCCATAAAGTCAGGAGGGGAGGTGGCCAAGCGATATCTCCAACAGGCACGACATCGGGCAACGCAAAGGAGGTGTCTAGAGTTGAGAGAGCGAACGGATTAGAGCGAATGTACCCATTCGCGTTCGGATTGGGGCGTCTCTCGGTCGCACAGCTGTTGATTTCGGATGCGACAGCGTCTTCAACCATGAGTTTCGGTCCGCTTTCGGTCGTCACCGGAATGCCATGAGGGGAATACATGTTTTTCTACGAATGCTAAAGAGAGGACGGGAGTGAGAGAAACCAAGCGTTTCAAAAGCCACGACGAGTGACCGAAGGTATGTGTGAGAAAGAGAGAGGATAAATAAGAATGGGACAGAGTGGGCAAAAGCAGGCGGGAGAATGAGATGTGGTTCGCGGCACACTATGATTATGACTTCACTACTTAGTCACTTCTGCAGAAAGTAAGGTGGCATTTGTTTCAGACTACCACGGTACCCTGAGCGTAGGAAAAGAACACTAACCGCAAATGCACACAGATTCAGGAGCAATGTAGGTGATTGTGTTGATTTGGTGGGCTCTTTTTTTTTTTTTTTTTTTGATGTTGTTGTTGTTTTGTTTCATTTTTTTTTTTTATAGATAAGAACTTGATCGAACATGCGACGGTGTAATGTTGAAAACAAAAGCAAAAAAGTTATAGGGCAATGTGAGACCGGGCGACGTGGGGAACAGAGTGATGCGACAGGTTCAGATGCTGTTGCACAGCCTGCGCTTTTGCCGTTAGCCATCCGAGTCCGAGTCTGAATCAATCATAAAGGCCTGAAAGCGTCTTGCGGCTGGCATGACTGTCTCCTGTGTCGTTGTTGGTGTTGCGTGCACGCCAGTGTCAGCGGATGGCGACTTGCCAGAAGACGGCGTAGTCGACGGAGGAGACGCTGCGCCTTCCATATTGTGCTCCGCATCAGTGGTGCGAGGAGCTGTTTCTTCCATGGCTGGTTCAGGTGCAGGCTGGACAGTCGCCACAAGCGGCTGCGTATGTCGTGAGCTGGCCACCGTGCTTGTATCAGTGCTGTCGACGAGGAGATTTTGGAACCGCGAGACGGCTGCAGGTGCCGGTGTCACCAACGAAGAGGAGGACTGTTGCACGGAAGCTCTCGAGCTTTTCGCATCACGTGCCGCAAGAGACGCCGGCGTAGACGGTGGCATGTGCCCCGGCGAAAGAGGTAACGGAGGAACATCAGCAACAAAGTCGAGTTGATCTATCCTGTCCTCACTGGAGGTGTCAGCACCCGCTGTCGAGGACGTTGCAGATTGGGAGCGAGCACCATCAGCCGTATCGTGGTCAGACCCGTTCAGTGTCGCCGGTGCGCTGCTATTATCCAACGTACTCTTCTCCGCCATTCGTGTGCTCGAGGACAGCAAACCTTCGCTGTGCTCAGCTGCCGTGTTTTTAGCATCGGAACCGTCGCCGTCGCTCTCGCGTGTGGGACTTTGGGCCGATGACACTTCATTCAGACGCTGCGCTGCTTCCACTTCTAACGTGGTGAGCTCCTCATTGGTGAGAGTGAGGGGCTTTACGGTCCCAAACGCTCTAACAGACAGGGAGTGATACACGCAGTAAAGTACAAGCAGAGAGCTGAACGTGAGTGTCACCGCAGTGCCTGATGTATCTTGAACAGACAGATGTTTGGCGTAATCTACTGTGATCTGTGTGCCAGTATTGAGTGCAACGCCCGCAAGAGTGCGCCGTTCGAGCAAGGTCAGCACGGTCAGTGTGTCACTTGTAATTCGAAGACAGGCTTGAACGACTGGGGCACTCAAGTAGGCGTTCGTCGTTGCCTGAACCCCCTGGTTAAACTCCACACAGGACGATGTCATAACGTCCAATGGAGCCAGCTGGGCGGCAGCATGAGCTGCCAACGAGGAGCGCGGGGCTCCCTTACGAGAGAGCTGGCGTGAGTCATGGTTAGCGCGCAACTGCGTGGTGCTCTGCAGCATTTGCTTCTCGCGTTCCAGCTGCGCAACCTGAGCTTCCAGTGCCGTGACGCGCGCACTCAAGCGCTCCATGACATGGACCCTTGAAGAAGGGGGTGACTCAGAAGTGGCTGCCCCACTTTGCCGCACGGTGAGGGTCGATAAAGCACTCGCTACGGTGCACCGGGAGGACACTTTGCGCAGCTTTGTGATGCAGTCTCGCTTCGACTTTTGGGCCTCTTCCGTGTAGGCGGCATCTGAGCGAGGTTGAAGATCCAGCAGCCATCCGCAAGCCACTGCAAGAGCGGCGTGGGAGCCCAGCTGGCGAGCAACCTTGCGCTCCTCGGATGACACTGCGACGCCGTCGATGCTAACAACTGAGAAGCCAGCGCACAGGAGAACCATGATTCGATACAGCGGGTATTTGGCGATGGGGTTTCCCTCGAGAAGTACCGTCTCCAGCCGCGGTTGCTTGGTGAGTCCAAATGTGGAGGTAATTCTGTTCTCCCGAACATCTAACAGTGTCATGTACGGGTGTGTGCCAAAGGAGTGGAAATGTGCAATATGATTGCCCTTCAGGTTCACAAGTACAAGATTGTGCGTCGCCAACGACGCAAGACCAGTGAGGTCATCGATGTCACGGCTCTCTAAATCTAATCGATTGAACATTTCCTGTGTCCACTTTGCAGAGCACGCGAGAGTAAAGAAAAAAAAACGGGTGAAGGTTGATCTGAGAAAGAGGTGGTCTCTACCGACAATGGCAACAGAAGTCAAACAGAGAAGATACCGGCGTGTGCAGTAGTTATGGTGCCCTTGAATGCAAGATCAGGAGTGCCAACGCGATAGTTTGGGCGTGCGTGTGAGTGGGTGTGGAGAGAGATAGAAAAGAACCGAGAAGGACCGCCAGATTGGTCAGCGAACCGTTTCCTTTTGTATCCTTCACTACTTCTGTCCTCTATGTTGCCGCTCGCTTTAGCCGAAACAACTGCGTGCAGGAAAAGGACCGAGAAGTGAAATGTTATGTGAAACGAGGAAAGCCGAGGGAGATGAGGGCGTTTCAGGAGACAAGGTGCGAGTATGGAAGAAAGAAGGAATTGAGCTAGCAACAGAAAGTGTAGCCGTGCCACAACCACTGGCAACCTCAATGAGCGCAGGCGAATTTGTGCCGTGAGAAGAAAAAAGAGGGGATGAGGAGGAATCACTGAGCGTCGGCAGTTTCACTTAGACAACCACACATTACAAAAATGTTTCGCGTCAAAGTTACGCGACTGAAATGGTGTTGAGCGAGAAAACACAATCGTGTCAACCATTTGAAATGGCAGTGAGCCGCGAGTCTTACGCACATTACCCCTCTCCAAGAAACCCAAGCAATCCAGCGTTTTGCACAACGAGCTAGTGGCACTATTGTCGGCACAGCGGGCCGGAGTCCTCGAGCTGGAGACGCGGAGCAGCTGCATTGTAGCATTTGTTGTGTATTTGGTTCGTTTGAGTGTAGAAAAATATTTAATAGGGGAGAGTCTTTCTTTAAACATCAACGTCACCGCTTCCCGTCAAAAGCGAAACAGCAAAAAAAAAAGAAGAAGAACAGCGAAATCGCGTGATCTCAGAAGCGTGGCGATGGCAGAAATAGCATGGTATTCCGTCGCACACCAGTGCGCGTGTCGGCTGGTCTTTCCAGGCAATGAGTCTATTAACCTCACCATTTTTTTTTCCTTGAGCTCCGCGTTCTAGGTACTTTATAGCACGTCGCCGCACCGTTGCACGTCTTCGCATTTTACAACGTTCATTTTTTTCGTCATTCCTTCTCATTTTTAATTACTCCAGAAACAAAAACAAAAAAAACACGGAGAGCTGCACACAGACACACACACACAGGCATACTCGAGTTGGGATAGTTTTCAGCCTACTCGCATTTTCACCTACTGAGAACGCCGTTGAAAACAAGAAACGAGACACACACAAAACACGGATGGAACAGCAGGTCAGAGCAACCTTGGCGGAACATAGTGAGCATCTACTTGTCAGGTGCCATCCTATGTGGACTACCACAAGAATAAAATGCAAACCGTGTGCAAAGCGGCCTCTGGGGCTTCCACCTGTGGGGGCGGGAAAAAAAACGTGTCAATTTCATCAAAATGTGTGTGCTTTGATGTTGTTCGTTTTGATTGGGGTTTGCCCCAAAACGAACAAACACACCACTGAAGCGAGGCGTTGATTCATTTGCGGAATCACCTGCTGCCTCGCCACAAAGAGCTGGCTCAAGTTGCCACTGGGAGAGCAATGCCTGCGGCAACACCGTTCACTGTGGCCGATGCGCTTTACACATCGGCTTTGGGCCGCAATACTTCTACCCAGATCTGAGGGTCACGCATGACGCAACCTGTGCCGTGAGGGAGCAGCTCCACCTTGTTAGTCCAAAGAGGTGACGATGGCTCCTTTGTTGACTGCATTTGTCCGTTCGTGTTTTGCTTTCTCCCTGTTGGTCGTGCGTCCAGCATGTCTTAGGGTTGGTGCGATTATTGTTTGCATGTTTATTTGTGCTTTTTCTCGCGTTCTCTCTCAGCGAGGTGTGGTGCGCTCGCGAACGCGTTTTATTAATCCGCATCGCGCGCTTGGTCGGGACGTGGCTTCGGGCCACCAGCCTGCTTCGACATGATGATCTGGTTCACTGACAAGATGGTGAGGACGGTGTCTGTTGCCAGACGGATAGCCCAGAACTTGGTAAGGTGAGGATCCATAATGCCGGCGTCCACAGCGTTCAGAGTCGATCCGTCCTCGACGTTGACACCTTGGTAGGGCTTGCCTGAGTTGTGTTCCGCCTCCAATTGCGTGACCATATCCGAGCCGTTGAAGCCACTCACCTCCGCCAAAGTGCGGGCGACGACCTCAAAGCTGGCCGCGTATTTGCGCACGGCGTATTGATCGAGTCCAGGGTTCGCTTCTGCGTACTTGGTCAGCTCCTTCTGCAACTCCATCTCGACTGCGCCGGCACCCGCCACCAAACGCTTGTCCTTTGTCAACGCCTTGAAAACGTTGACAGCGTCATCAATGGCACGCTCAACGTCATCCAGCACGTTTTGTGTGGCGCCGCGCACCACCAGCGTAGAGAGCTTCGAGTCATCACGATCCTGCGCAAAGGCGGTCACGAGCTTACCGCCAATGTCCTTGACGTCCACGGCATCGCAATTGCCCATGTCCTCCACGGTGGGAGCGTCCAGGCGATTCAACGTGCGAGCGCCGACAGCAGCGCACAGCCGGCGGAGCTCGAATTTGGATGGAACGCGGACAGCCATCATGCCGAGGCGATTGATGAAGTGCAACGCAAGGTCTCCGAAGGTGGAATTCGACACGATCAGGTTTGCGCCACTTTTGTGAATATTGGTAATGATCTCCTCGACCACCTCCTCCTCCTTGCGGGAGTACTGAATCAGGTCCTCGGCGTTTTCAATCAAGGCTGTGCCCTTCGTCTCGAGCGAGGGAACGTCCACAGCGCAGCTGTAGACGGCAATCTTGGCGTCCTTGATATGCTTCAGCGTCGACTCCGTGCCGCGGCCAATGACAAAGCCGCGAACAAGAGTTGATGACAAGACAGACTCGCCGTCGAGTTTCACGACGCGCACATTATCAACATTGAACGAGCGCACGTTGGAGGGACACGCGTTGATGCACGCCTGTGCCACCAAGTTGGCAAGAAAATCTTCGTAGCCGTACTGCTTCGAGGCAATGGCGGTGCGCAGCGCCGCCATCACATTCTCCTGGATCAGGCAATCCTCAACGGTGGAAGCCGTCATGGTGTCGAGAAGCTCAAGACTCTTGTTGCCAGCCTTCTTGTAGCCCTCAATGATGTCACTTGGGTGCAGCCCCATGCGAACCAGCGACTCGGCCTGGGACAGAAACTCGCCAGCCAGCGTCACGACGAAGTTGGTGCCATCGCCCACTTCCTCTTGCATGGCATTTGCCGCCTGAACAAGAAGCTTCGCGGCAGGGTGCTCGACCTCTAGCTCGCGCAAAATCGTGGCAGCATCGTGGGTCACGAATAGCTTGTTAAGATGATTGATCACCATCTTGCAGAGTCCATACGGACCAAGAGAGCTACGGGTGATCTTGGAGAGTTCGCGGCATGCTTGGATGTTCTTCACGACCGGATCATCGACCATTGTAGCGCCATCCTTCAGCATGGACTGCGGACCATTTTGCATGAACGACATTGTTGGCGATGTCACGTGATTGATTTCTTTTTCTTTTATCTAAGATTGCTTCTGTTTTTGTTTTGTTGTTATTGTTATTCACGTTACAGTTGAAGAGACACAGCGACAGCATTGATCGCACGCGGGATTAAAAAAAGAATGAAAGGGAAAGTCGGACCAAAGAGGAAGAGCGCGAAAAGAGGAATACGAAAAGGAGAGTATGTTGACATGAAAAATTCAGATAGGAACCTAAAGAGACCGTACTGGTTCCTCTATTATTGGAAACTATTCCCCTCCTGCGTGTGTATGTGAATCGGTGCATGGACACAGTACCGTGGGCGCGCAGCGCGGATGCCACACTGTCGCCAACGCTATGCGGCGCCTTCACTGGTCAGGACACAAGAATATCCACGACTGCAACATATCACACACTGGCGTAAAGATGGATGGCGATTGTGAGCCACTTCTGGAGTGCCGTGCATGCGAGCGCGAGCGGTAGAGACGCAAAAGCCAATGCACTTGACCGCAGCCGCAGGGAGGAGGGGGGGGGCAGCAATGAGGACGCATATGCGAGCGTAAGAAAGAAATAAGATACTCAAAACTCTCATGTTGGTTGAATTTGTTCTTTTTCTTCTTATTTTTGTTTTCATTTTGAGATTAGGCAACTCCTCTGGGTCAAACAGAGTCAGTGCATGGCAAGAGTTAAGCGTCTGCATTATCGTTCAAAAGAACTTAAAGGAAAGAAAGAAGAAAAAACGCGAGGGGTAGCAAAGTGCGTCTTCATCGCTAGTGTGTGCCGACAGTTTTCACCAACTGTTCACCTACTCTGCAAAACGCACTGCTACACTCTCGCTGCTTCACCTGTGTGCAGTTTAGTCGAGATTTTTTTTTCTTTAAAAGGTGGTTTAGCTCTCCGTTTTCGCCTTCTTCTTTGGGGGAGCACTGTCAGCCTCAGAGATGTTGAATTGCTGCCCGAAAATGGGAAGGCCTGCACGCTTGCCACTCGCGTTGGTGCCAGCGATACGAATATGCAGAATGTGCTCCAGAGGGGCGCCTTGAGGGTGCTGAGTGAACTTTGTCAGAAACGCCTCAACGTTTTCCATGATATCGGTGACGGTAAGCCCAGTGTGGCCAATACGGCACGTGACGGCGTTCTCTCCGCGGCGTGTGACCACAACGGTCTTGGTGGCAGCATGCAAGTTTTCTACGAAGGAGCCTTTCTTGGTCACCCAAACCGGTGTTCGCTGATGGCCTAAAAACTCGCCTGACAACTGCTTGGGGTACTTGTGTGCGCCGTAGATGACAAAGTTATCGTAGCTCTTTGCAAGAGCCCGAACAGCAACAGGATCAGATACCTTCACAGCCAGCTTCTTCGTGTCAACCACCCGCTTCACGCGCTGGCTTATGGCGTCACCCTCTTCGCTCAGTGTCAGCAGCTTGTCCTTGTACAACCGCTGTGGCGGCGCCGTGACGAGGCAAATGTTGCCCAGCATGACCTCGTGTGGCACCTGCACGTACAGTGGCACGCGGTGTGCCGTTGGAGCGACTAGAAAGGCAATCTCAACCTCCACCGCGACGTCATCCGTCTCGCGCGCAGGGGCAAAAAGGCTCTCCACACTGGTCGGCGCAGGCGCTGCGCGTGCGCTGGCTTTCAAAAATGAGCACAGCTTCTCTGTCGCCTCCTGCAACCGAGATAAGGAGTCCATCAGGAAGGCAAGATCTATTCCGCAATCGTTTTCAACGTTCTACGTGTGTGAGAGTGAGAGAGATAGTGGAAGAAAGAGTATGCATGAATACGCATATAAGAATGGAAAGATGCTGTTAGAGGAGCAGGAGGAAAGCCACCGAAGCGGTTTCGAGTCCGGAACACAGTGAGCCAGTAGTACAATACAGCTCGTTGTTCAAGGATTGTGAGACAGCGAAGCCGAGACGAGACTGGGCTTGATGCCCAATGACCGATAGTGTTCACTGCGATGAGTCTGTAATACAAGAGGCACCGAGACCGTTGAACGGAGGGGGGGGGGCGAGAGAAAACGCGGAGAAAGAAAGATGCAGTGAATTTTGAGACTTTTTTTTTTCGTTGTAGGTTATTACGTGCTTTCTTACATCCGTGCACACGTTGATGTGGTAAGAAACGTCGATGTTATTCTGTGGAAACGCACAGCCGAGTCCTTTCAAATAGGAAAAGCTTGCGCTACGCGCGCAACTTAGCGACTATGCCAGAGGCTTCTGAGACTGTGATGAGTGGAGCGTAAATGGGAGAGTCGGTACCACTCTCGGAGATGGGTAGCATACGCAAGTTGCCTTGGATGCACACACGGCAGCCCACCTCGGCGTCGCGGATCATGGAAGATGCGCAGCGAACAACAAATGTCTCCGTCGATGCGCCGGCCGTGGCGGCGTCTGGCGATGCGACCGCAACTGAAAGCTGCGTTTTATCGTCACTCAGGCGCGCAACCTCTACGAGAGTGCCGATGAGAACAATGCTATTCACAGTGGCGGAGTGCAGACGAAGAACGGTCTCGTCCCAGCGTGCCTCTGCCGCCACTGAGGCGAATGGAGCTGTCATGTGAATGTCCACTGGGCTAGGAACGTAAGGCGGCAGATCTGCGGCGTCATGGTTTTGCCCGCGGCGCTTTTTTTCACTCTTGGCACGTGGAACATCAATGTTGTGTTTTGCCTTGGCGTGCATGCGCATACCGTCATGAGAAGTGAACAGCCGGCCACACGTGGAACACGGGATCTGCGTAGGGAGATCCGGGGCGGGGGCGGCCACGGCAGGGGGGACAAATGAGGCGTTCAGCGACGAAGGCGCAGCTGATGAAGCAGCAAACTGTGACAGGTCCGACGTGAAGGGCGAGTTGGCCATGTCTGCGTTCACAAAAGGAGAAGGGTTGCTAACGTTCGAGCCAAAGGGCGAGGGCGCGGCACTACTCGTGTCTGCCGCGCTGTCGACAAATGGAGTAGCCGGTTGCGCGAAAGGGCTGCTCACTGCTGCTGCGAATGGCGAGAGCGGGGCCGCTGCGAACGGAGAGGCAACGGTGGTCTGAGATGCTGCAGGTGACCCAGTGGTGGTGGGGGCAGGCTGGCCATACATGGGAACCTGCCCATACGTCGGAGTCGCACCACCGCTTTCATCCCCACTGGAAGGACGCGCGAACGGAGAGGGAGCTGCAGTCGAGGTGTGGGAAGTGCCCGCAGCCACCTTCACGACCATTGAACTGTGAATGAATGACTCGCCCAGCCTGCTCACGCCTATGTCATCCCAGACACCGAGTAGAGCCTTCATTATCGCATCTGGCAAGTCGTGCTCTGATGCATTTAACGGCTTTGGAGCTGGCCGCGACTTCCGGAAAGGGCTAAACCCCGCGCTGCTCTGCGGTGCGGAGGAAGGGTATTCAGTAGGTGTCGTCGGCGCAGATGGTGGAGAAGGCGAAGGCTGTGTGGTCGCGGTGTCAGCGTTTGACTCTGTGCCCCCACCTGCCATGACTGCGCCTTGCCCCTGGTGCGCCTGTTGCAAATGAACCTTGGCAGCCATTTCTAAACGGAAGCCTTTATTACAGATACTACAGTGGTACTTCTTGTCTGTCGCAGCCGATGACTGGAACCGTCGCGCGGTGATCAGCGCACAGGCTATGGGGGAATGAGGTGACACATGAAGGCTCGCATACAGACCTGGAGGCGAGAACGTGTTGCCGCGTAAGATGGGGCCTGAGGAGAACCCGTGGAACCAAGGCAAAGAGCACATGGCCAGTGTCACACACCGTCGCCGATGCTGCATTGGCGCGGGGCAACAAAAGTTGATGAGAGTAAGACGCAAGGGGAAGGGGGAGGGGGGGGGGGGGTAAGACGCCCGCTGGGTACAATACGGGACCCGACACGACGACTCAGAGGACTTTGATGCGGACGACACTATCGAAATGAAGCAAGGAACAAGGAACATGTAGAGAGAGAGGAGGAATGAAAGGGGTGCAAATGTAAGGACTACTGTGCTGTTTTCGGTGCATTGGGATGCACAAAAAATCCAGATGATTGCTCGTGCCTGGGGCAGAAGGTCGCGAAAAACTAGTGGCAAGCCTTGTTTGCAATGCGCAGGGTAGACGCGGTAGTGCAATTGCACCGTGTGATTGTATAGGGTGGATGCAAACAACAACAAAAAAAAAGGAGGGGGCAAGAGGCTAGGTGACTGGATCAAGCAAACTGAAGAAAACTAGATGTATGCAAAGGAAGAAATAGGCTCCTCCCCTCTCCTCCTGAAGTACTATTGATGTACGTCACTATTCATTGGAAGGGGTGAGTAGCGCCGTGTGTCATCAGGCTGACAAAGCAGAAAAAGAGCAAACACACCAACAGCTCTGACACGTGGGTGGGCATTGGGGGGGGGGGTCATTGAACACACGCAATTCGTGTAACAAGTCCATAACTATCCGACACGAGGAGATCCGTCTGGTTGAAATAGCCTGCGTGGGCAGCTACGTACTTGGGCCGCTGCACAAGCTTTGATACAACGTGAACAACATCACCGTGTTTGAGTGTTGATGTGCATTGCATCACTGTGCTGACGCCCTGGCAGCGCAACGAGAGCATTTCCTGTGAGGCGACCAGTACATCCCCAGGGCGGGCACTCATGCCGACCTGCGAAACTAGTAAACGGCATGACCAGACCGCCTCCCCCTGTAGGATGCCGCGGGCAGGTTTTTGCACGACTCCAACGCACACGTGCGTAGATACTTGATTGGTAATCAGACGCGGCGCCGCAAGCATGGCTGAGTGCACTCTGTTGAGCACTTCTAGGAAAAAGGGCGAGAAAAGAAATGCATTAGGAGGCGAACGGAAGCAAAAAGGGCATTGGGGTCAATTGAAGTGAAAATGGGTTGAGGAGAGGATACATGTGCAACTCGTCAAAGATTCAAGAAAAAGTCGTAGTCGGAAATGTTGAAGTTTACCGAAGGGTGAGGGAGGCGGGAAAAACGCTTCACAGGTGGTGGTGCGGCGGACTGCAATCACCCGAGTGGCAGAACAGTGGTCTCCTTGAAGCGCGAAAAGCAAGTAGCAGTACCAGTGGTGCGCGAATAGCCGGAGACAGAGCGCACACAACGTGCATAGAATTCCCGGCCCACGATACGACGTTGCTTCTTCATCTGGTTATTGTCATACTTCACTTTCTTCGGCTGTCATTTTACCATCACGTCATCCATGTGTGTGTGCGGGAGGGGGGGGGGTCGTTTAGTGGGGAAAAGGAACAAGAGCAAACGCGGGAAAATGCATACATAGCAGATTGGCGAGTGATTGAGACATCATCATCGGCGCAATATGCAACAGCAAACGCCACGTTTGCACGATACAGAGGAAAAGTAGTAGGAATGCACATGTCATTTACCATGAAAAGAAAAAGCCCAGTGTCAAGTACAGAAAATTGCGCTATTCCATCATAATCTGACCTGTTCGTGTCAACCGCTAGTCTGGAGCACAACGCACACACAGAGAGAGAGTCAGCAGCCCAAAATGCGTATTTCCCCGTTTAGTTCTCGTGTCCTTTTGCATTTCTTCTTTTTTTTTTCTTTTTCTTTTTTTTACGTGGTGTAGTGCTCTGTGTTTTCATGTTCGGTATTCTTCTTTTTTTTGTTTTTTTTTTCTTTTTTTTTTTCGTTCGAGCGGTTCGGGGACGAGCTGTCGCAGCGAATCCTGGCCAGTGATTCGAGCTGCCAATAGTTTTCATTTTGTTATTAGTGTAACCGTTTTCTCCAGTGGGATTTTTTTCCCCCTCTGCCTATCTTGGGTTTTGCCTGCAGCGAGTATTTCTCGTGTTTCTTCCGTTCAAAAGGAGGAGCGATGGGTAGCAAGTGATTCATTTGGGGAGGAATGGTGAAGAAAAACAAGGACGCAAAAGAACAAGGGAAGAGAGACGTGATCTCATTGATCGAATACGTTTACAAGTCACCCGCATCATCGGACTCAGCGCCAGCGGCCGACATGTGGGACTTCACAAAAGACACAATAGCGTCCTTGGTGCGCTCGCCGTTGTAGGGAACACTGGCGCCGTTGCTCTTAATGAAGTACATGGTGGGAAAGCCCTGAATTGGGTACGCATCGCGGTCCACATCGTTAGCTGTCGCGTCAAGCTTGGCGATGATGACATTTTCATGCTCGAGTGCCTTTGCGGCTTCCTCGAAAATCGGGTGAAGCTGCTTGCAGTGACCGCACCATGGGGCATAGAAGAGGATGAACATCTCCTTCTTGTCCTCGACGGCCTTGATGAATGAGGAGCCAACCAGCGTGGTGAGCCCGTCAGTGGTTTCCACCTCGGGCACCGGCTCCGAACGAAGGGTGGGGGTCGTCTCGCCCTTGAGGTATTGCTCCACGTAGGAACCGATGGCAGCGGCATCGACGTTGGGCTGGTGAAGAACGTGGTGCTTCTGGTCCTTGTCAATCACCATGGCGGGGTAGCCGGCGTTCTTGGGAAGACCCATCTGCTCACCCAGGCCAGCGTACTGGTCGGAGTCCACCCAGCACATCAGGACGTCCTTGCGATGCGCCTTGGCGGTGTCGGCGAGTTGCTTCACAAGAGCGGGGGCGGCCTTGCCGCTCACGTAGATCCACGCGATAGGCATAGAGTTGAGGGCCATGTAGCTGCTGAACGTGCTGGGGCCAATTTCACCGACGAAGGGGAGCTTCGCGATCTTGAGGAACGCCTCCACGTCTTCAGCCTTCATGGCACCCTCGTACGACTCGACCTCGTCGCCACGGTGTACGGTGAGAGACTCCATCGCGGCATCGGCAGCGACCGCGGCGTCAGTGACACGAACAAAGGTAATCGAGGTACGAAGCTTCTCAGCAATAGGCTCCATCAGCTTGGATAGCTCAGAGTCATCGGAGGCAGTCTTGATGACACACACAGCTGTCGAGTCCGCAACGAACTTCTTAAGCTCAGCATCCGTGGAGGCAGACTTGATGGAGGGACCGCTACTGCCTTGCATGTAAGAGACGATGCTCTTGGCGTCGCGGCCGCCCTCGTACTTGGTGCTTTCCTTGCCGTTGCGGAACAGAATGATGGTGGGATATCCCTTGATATCGTAGCGTTCCGCAAGCTCCTTCTCAACAGTGCAGTCCACTTCAGCCAAAGTGAACTCACTGCCCAGATTCTCCGCGGCCTGTTCGTACTCAGGGGCGAGTTTCTTGCAGTGACCGCACCACGGAGCATAGAATTTGATGAGCGTGAGCTCGTTGGCACCGACGATCTCGTCAAAGTTTGCCTTCGTGGCCACCTTGACCTCGGCTGAGGCCATGCCCATGAGGAGCACAATAGCGAGCAAGAGCAAAACGCACTTCTTCACTGTCATCGTGTTGCGTGGTGGTGAGGGGGAGTGAGAACAAGAAGGAAAAATCTGTGTCTTTCGCGGATTGATAGTCACGTGAAATAGAGAGAGAATGTTGTTTTCTTTTTTTTTTTTTTTTCGTAATGAGGATAACGAACCACGAGGTATTGTTACGGCGTTTAGCGGATCAGTGGAGCAGAAAAGAAACACGAGCGCAGACACAAAGAGAAGAAGTGGGGAATTGTGAAGGGAATCACTTGGTGATATTGAACGAAAAGATGGTTGTCGTCGATCTTGCTGCAGTGAGATGCGCAGCGAGCAGAAGAGATAAACTGGAACATGCAGTCAGGCAGCATCCTCTTCAATACACAGTACTGACGGTCAAGCAGTTCATCGGTGAACACCTTCTGAGCAACTTTGCTCGTTGGTATTATGACGTCGACGCTGTTTTTTTTTTTTTTTTTTTTTAGATCCTGGCAATGCTAGTGGTTGGGGTATCAAGCGATTGCCGCAGGTGCATTGTCCTCGAGACGGAATCCCGTCATCAACTTTGAAATTGTTGGGACCGATGTAGAAGGGGGTGGGAGTAACATTCTCATTGTGGTTGGCGCCGAAGCGAAAGTGCAAACACGAATGTGCCGCTGACTAGGGATTCTTTTTCTCTTGCATCTCTCCGGAAGGTCATGCTTCCTTGTTCACGCACTGGAAAGGGCACCGTATTCCTGCACAGTAACTTCGATAAACGCAGGTGAAGAGTCTCGCTGGTCAGAGGATGGTGAGACGGGAGCGGTAAGAGCATGGCGTCCAAACGGTTACGAGGGAAGTTTCCAAAGGCGTGTGTGCGTGTGTGTGTGAATGGAGCATATGTTCCTGGACACGTGAAAAGAAAAGGACAGGGAACGAAAATATCCTGAAAAAAGGGAAAATCAAAATTGTAAAGAAACGGAAAAAGGCACGACAACAGGAGGGAAAAGGGGGGATAGGAAAAACAACCACCAAACGAAAAAAAAAAAAAAGCTAGACACGCCGAAGCTTTGCGCTTCTTGTGGTCGTCGCAGATCAACATCGTCATTCGCTACTTCGAAGGTATGAATCGACTGTCCGCAATCCGCGCTCCTCCCCTTGCAGTGTATAACGGCCTCCCTTGTTACAATTTTTTTGTTGTTGTTAACAATGTTAAGTTTGCTTTGAGAGCGTGCTTCTCAGTTTATTTCGCAACGGGGCGAGTCAGCATCGCAGGCTATTTCTTTCTTTCTACTCTTTCTCCTTTCCGTGCAAGAAAAAAGCATCTTGCAGCTAGACACTCGAGCACAAGAAAAAGGTAAAATAGAAAAAAAAAAGCAACACAGAATGCTGACATGGGGAAAATGCAGGGTGGGAAAACTGAAGGCACGGAAAAAAAAACGATTTGGACGTGGTCAAATCTGCCTTGAAGAGGGTAGTGAAGAGGAGATTGCCTTAGTTTCTGTTGACTTTTTTTGACGTATCGCGTATTAATATTACTATTTTTTCTTTTTGTGTGTGTGTATGAATCACGTATCTGCGCACTTGAATGGAGACAGTGTGCACAAAGCAGCTCAACACCATCTCTCTGACAGCTGCTGTCACAGTTGCGACGTGCGGCAGTGGCACACAAGAGCTGAGAGAGGGTGAGAGAGGCGCACAACGATGGCGGAGGTGAGCTGTGAAGATTTCCGACTGCAACCTCACACCAGTGCGATCAGCCAGGGGATCTGTAGTGGATTCATTCCGTCTTGGACTTGATGGCCGGGCTGTGGGCGACGTTGTACATCACGTCATAGTTCATCTTAATAATGCGAGCAACTCCATCAACGTGGAATGGGAGGTTGTTGTCTTCGGAGAATTTTTTGATGAGGACACGAGCCTCTGGGTAGCGGTAACGGGCCACTCTGGGGAGGAGATGGTGCTCCAGCTGGTACTGCATGCCGCCAAAAAACCACTCGAAGAACGGATCAGAGCAATGCACACCGCGCGTAGAGCGGTACTGGTCAACAATGTAATTGTATCGGTCATCGGACTCAATCATCTCCTCCGTCTGGTGGTTGGCGGTCACAACCACGGCAACACAAAAGCCACCCAAGATGACGCTGCCAACAGCCACCTTCCACGGAAGCATGAGAAGCCAAAGGTAGTTGATCGCCATCATGGCAATCTCGGCCTTGTTGCCACTCGTGATGACGTAGCGGATAGACTGCATACGCCAGGAGACGTAGAGAAGTGAGTACGCAATCGGGTAGAAGAGGTGTTGGTATGGGCGAAAAGGCGTATCCTCCGATTCCTCAGGCACCCAAAGAAACAGGACCGGCTCGTTGTGGATGTCAGAGTCATGGCGCTTTCGGTTCGGGAACACGTGGTGGGTGTTGTGCTTGTTCGACCACCACTCGACTGAAAAGGCGTTGACCAGACCGCCAAGCGTGACAGCGAGGAAGCGGCTTAACTTGCCGCGGGCGTGCGTAAAGTCATGTGCGAGCCAGCCACCCTGCTGCATGCCGAACCCAATGAGGATTGTAGCCAAGATGGGGTACGAGTAGCTCAGGTAGGTACCAATACTGCACAGGAGCAGGACGGGGATGATATTGCGGCTGAAGTCGATGAACCAGTTGCGCTCGTACCAGCCTCTGGCCTCGAGTTCACGGCACAGCTTGTCAAAGTTGTAGGACACTTCATCGCGTGGTTTGTCGCCCTCTTTGAGAGGAAACGCTTTCATGCGCTTCAGCTTCGCCACAGCCTCTTTCGAGTGCAATGAGTAAAAAGCATCGGTGCAGTCCTTCTCGTGGAAATCGTCGAGTAGCTGGGCACCACCGGGGTGAGACTTGCGGAAAGTCGTGACATCGTACCAGTTGTCGTCAACGCGGACGATGCACTTGGGGAGTGAGCTTTCGTAAGCGTAAATATTCGTCAGATCGAACACCATTGTGACACTGAAAAACGTAGATCTGTGAGGGCTTGCAGCACAAAGCGAGGGGGACAGTCAACCAAACACGGAGGTGGTGAACAAAGGAGGAACAAATGACCAGACGTGGCAGACCAGAATTGACCAGGAATGCTTCAGCTGAAAAGGTGACGGTGATAGCGTAAGAAAGAGAGACCGATTGTTAGGGGGGGAATGAAGAGAGGTGGAGAGCGAGAGTATCACAACGTGCGTCCACAATGGAGGAAATGGGCAAATAGACAATGAAATGAGCTGTGCAGCACATGATGTGATCACGACACAAAGCACGACAATCTAGGTGGCCTGGTAGGGGACCGGGGATACATGTGGTAATCACAATGTGTCTTTGTGTGTGTATAGGCAAAGGAAACAGTCCCATTATCGAGTTCATAACAAGCGGTGAAAGTGGCTAACCAACGTGTTTCTCGCGCGGGAAGCACGAGCGATTGGGAGGAGAGGACACTTGTATCCTTTGCTGTTGTTGTTGCGTTTGTATAGTGCACATTAGCTGAGAAAGTCTAGAAGGCATGGGCACAAGAAAGAAAAAAAAACAAAAAAACAGTGAACGTAAAACACTGATTTGTAGTGCCTCGACGGGGGTGGGGAGAGGTTCAAAAACACAAGTACAGAAAATACAGACAGCACAACAAGCAATGAACAATGTTGGCACAGCCTGGATAAAAACAATGATTCCAAACAGTGACGGTAGCCAAATCATCTAAGATCCCACAGGAGTTGTGAAGCGCAGATCGCAGTGCAACAAACTGTGGAGGCTACGTTGCTATTTTCCCGACATCACATGTGCCTCTCTGGAGTCAAGTACGGATGGGAATGTCGCAAGTGCGTGAGGTAGGATTGGTTTCAATACAGATCAACACAAACAGGTTATCGAAGACACTCACAACGGGACCGCTCAGCGACTAGTTTTGTAGTGTCAACGCCAGGGAATCGCAGAGAGCCTTCAGCTCCCTGTTTTCCTTTTCGATGCGCACACACTCGTCTTGGTACATGAGCACTTCGCGCTTCATTTGGTCCATGGAGGAGGTGTACTTCTCCGTGTCCTGGTCCATTTTTTTCTTGAGAGAATCCGTTTTATTTTCAAGTTGGCGGCGTTGTGCGTTAGCGGCTGTAATACGCCTTTGAAGCTCCAGGGTCTCCGCTTCGGGGTCTTTGGAGTTCCCCATTGCCTCATCGGCAGACAGTGTATTGCCACGTTCACGCGTGGAAGTGCTCACAGCGAATTTGGTTTCATGGATAGCTCGAGACAGTTCCTCGTTGGTTTCGCGCAGCTTTGCAACCTCATCGAGCATCTCTGTGCGCTCTCGCACAATACGTTGGGCAACACTGAGAGACTGGACGTCGTTCGTGTCACGGAGCGTGTTGAGGTTGCGGTCCGCGTCGCGCTGCAGTTCAGCGACTCTCTGCTTCTTGAGTGCAATCTGCATTTTCATCTCGCGCTCTTTCTTCGACAAGAGCATCCAGGTGCGCTCACGATCACGAGACAACTCCTGGATGGCCTTGAGCAGCTCTTGAGCACGCACCTCGTCCTCGCCCTCGTCCTCGTTGATCTTCGTCTCGACGGAGGCTTGGAGGTCGTCCAGCAACGTCATTAACCGCGCCACCGCAAGACGCTTCTTCGAATCGATGGAAGAGCCGTCGCTTAAGCTCCTGATATTCGCCGTGAGCTCGCGAATCTCACTGTCGAGTGCTTTTCGGTTTGCGTCCTCTTCACGAATGTCGCTGATGAGCTCGTCGCGAGATGCGCCATATTTGACAGCAGTGGAAGAGGGTCGTTGGTACGCACTTTCCACTGCTTGGCGGTCGCGGGTGCTCTCCCGTAGGGCTTGCTGTATACTTTGCTCGGTGCGCGACAGACTAGCGGCGTCGCTGCTGGCTTGTGTTGCCAGCTGGGTTTGACCCATAGACATCTCACTTGCGCGAGGTGTTGGCATTTGTTTGTGCGTGGTTTGTGAGCGCCTGTGTGCTAAAAAAAAACGGGGGGAATGAGGGCAGTTCGCGATACACAGGTTACGACGAGCGAACGCACAATCGGGGCGGCTGTGAACTTCTAATAGCAGATAAACAAAAGTAACGCTCACTGGATGCGGATACGGACGACCAGTTTAGGAGAACGTTGGTGAAACTCTGCTCGATACAGGCTATTGCAGCGGCCAGGGGTCGGAGTAGAGATGCGCAGCAGAGAGCAGGCGTCGGCAACCAATAAATGCGAATGAAAAGGATGATGTGAGAGAAGTGCGCGTGAGGTTCTATGAGTGAGAAAGGCATCATTTGACAGAAAGGTGGAGTACACCGAGATGCACCGCTTCAGTGCGGGCACTCGGAATCAAGTGTATGTCAAGGCGAGTCATTTGGGGGGGGCGTGTACTGGCTGTACTATCACCGTGTACTCCACGTCTCATGGGCATTCGCTTCAGGTGCTGAAGTAAACTCGTTTCTTCATGTATCTGTGACAATAGTGAAACAAATGTGTTTCCTAACGAGAAGGGGGGCTTGAAACAACAGGAAAAAAAACGACGCTGTGAGACGGTCTAGCAGATGGTGGCCTTCTTCGGTCTGTCCTTTTGACGCAGCCGTAGAACCATTGTGTGGTAGAACCCTAGCATGCACGCATTGTCCTCCGTGACTTCATACAACAAGCTTTCGTCAATCCAGGCCTTGTAATCGTGGGTGAGGCACATGCTGCTATTCGTTACTGTGTTGAACCAGTTCATTGCACGATTGAGGGCAGCATGCCTAGATTTGCCATAGTCCATCACCAGCAGTTTTCCGTCATCTGCCATGTACGCGGCGGCCGAGTCGAACAGTTGCCGCGCCGCTGCACTCTTGTGGTTCATCATTTCATCCCGAATGACAACCGAGTCATATTTGCGGAAGTTGGGCTGTTGTGTCTCCTTCCTCTCCGTAACACCAAAGTTGACAGGACTACCTACCCAATGATGATCATTGCGAAGCATGAAGTCTAGAGTCATTGCACGGCGGCGTTCTTCCTGTTCAGCCTTCGGCAGTGACTCGTCTATCTTGTAGTGCCCGTCATCAATGACTCTCTGCTCCACGAGAAACTCAACCCGAATCGCGCGGGATAGCTCATACAAGGCCACATCCGTCTCGTCATACAACTTCGGAGAGAGATCCAGCACCTTCCCGTTGCAATACTGTCGGTAAATCCTTTTGACAGCTCGACTCATGATAATTTGCGGCATTGCACTTGCAACAGTGAACACAATAACGCACCCAGCGGTGATTTTTAGGAAGCGATTCCGTCCTTCCACAATCGTTGCATACTTATCCTTTGGGATCTCTGTTGGGGCGTAAGGAGTGATTGTGTCTTTTGACGGAGGTTTGAAACGGAGACTCTCCATTGTACAAGTGCCCAGTGATGAACGGAACAGATGGAATACCTCAAGACGACAAAATGAAGAACAATGGGTGCTCGTGCGGTGGAAAACACGGACGCACAGAAGCACTTTGTCTACAACCGGATTGTTTGAATCACCACAGCTGTACAGGGGAGACTTTGAATGTGAGAATGCAAGGATTGGCAAAAAGCGGAGCGCGAAAGAAGAGTGCACAGAGGAACATATGAAGCGAGAGCGGGTAGCCAGTGGTCAGCAAAGCACCTTCCGAGTGAGGTGGGTCAAGAATGAAAGGCGAGCAAAAGGGAAAAAAAGCTGATGTCAAAGTAGTGGCACCGAGCAGCTTGTTCACATTCCGAGTGATTGTGCCCTTGACAGTTTTTCACGTAATGCAAGGAAAGGACACCGTTCGTTGTTGTTGTTGTTTGTGTTTGTAAGTGTGTCTGTGTTGTGTGTCTGCGTTGTGTGTAGAGAAAGGGGGCGAATGCTGTAACGGAATAGAAGAGCCTCACTCATCTCAAGTAGTGCCAGTATAGAGCAGTGAGAGGGTCCATTGTCGATGCGGCACACCAAGAAGGAGGCAGCAGCGTCTTCCAGGTTGAGCGTTTACTGCTCCGCTTCTGAAGGCTGCGCGACAAGGTGAGAAAATGGATCGCAGACCAGAAAGGTGACAGAACCTCTATCTTAGGTGAGCTCAGCGCCTTGTGTGAAAGCAGCACTTCCTCGCGCACTCGCCCGTCAACGGAAACAATATCACGGAAGAAGCGGCGCGTTGGCTGTGGATCGAGAAGCCACCATGAGAACTCTCTGGCGTACAGCGCGCATGCTACTGTCACAACGCCTTTCCGAGAAGCAGTGGTCCAGCTCAGTGAGTAGCCGACGGCAGCGCCCAATACGCAGAAATAAATGCCAAGAGGGTTGTAAGATTCTTGCAAAACGCGGTAAAATACAGCCTTTTCACCTCGGTTGACTTTATGGGTTCCTTGTGCAGCATTTCTCAAGAGTTCAGTAAACACCTCCTCAGAGCGCAACAGCGAGTCGATTTCCATTCTCGCCACCCGATATCATCACCGAATCACGCAACGGTACGCGCGACGAAAAAAAAAAAGGAGGGGCTACTGCTTGCCAGGCACGTTGAAAAAAGCCCATAAACGAGATAGGAAGGTTGGGATTGGGGATAGGGGCGAAAGGAAATGAGGGAGAGAGGGGGCGGGGTCGGATGATGAAAAAACAAAATGAGAGAGACTGAAGAAAAGAGAGCGTGCGAGGAAGGTCGCGAGGGGTGCCGGTGTGTCAAGGAGGTGTATCGGTGACCACACCGGCACCTGCCACAAGCTATGCTGTATCCCTCGCCACCCACGGACAAGCGTGCTACGTTGCTGACGCAGTTCGTTCATCGTTGCCACCGCTGACTACCCCGAATGGCGCGAGGGGTTTTAAAAAAGAGCCAGCACCAGGTAATGAGCGCAATGTCCGAGTTGCAACAAAAAAAAAAGGCACACCACCATGAATGGAAGACACGCAAGGTCTTGATAGGAATAAAAGGTGCACATTCAGCTGGAGACCGTATATGATCCTCTTGTGTATGTGCCTTGCCTGAGAAGCATGAAGTTTTAGTGTTGATTGTATGACAGCGTCACATTTAATGAAAGACTTAGAAAACACAACAAAAAAAAACAAATTCAACAACATTTATTAACGTCAAGTTTTTTACAAGAGGCACAGGTGTGGTGCTAGGCTGAGCGGTCTTTTCTTTTCGCTTGTGTGTGCTGTGTCACTCGCCCGCTCAGTATCACTCGCGCCTGGCACTCAAAGGAGGGAGAAAATATCAAAAAAAAAAGCCTGTTGTTTTTTGGAGTGAGCCATGACCATGTTCATACGCCCGGAAAAAAAAAACAGGCGTACCCAACTATCCTAGCAGTCGATGCACCATTTTGTCTCATGAAGTTTTCCTGGTGCCGCTGAATACCAACGTCGGCAGCGAACAAAGAGCATACGAGCTCATTCTCAAATTCAGCATCGATACCGCCAGACTAAACTGTGGTAAACGTCATCGCTCCCATCAACTGGTCTGAAGACAAGTTGACACAATCGTACGCGTTGCTGCGTTTGGCGCATGGAATACAGAGTGAGCACGGAGAAAAACGTCATTTTCACCTTAGAAGAACAACAAAAAAAAAAACAGAAAAAACGAGTCAAACTGGGGTACTGCAACACCAGGGTAGATATCACAGATTGAGCTGAGTGTGGTTCAACGACAAACCTAATCGCACTGGCGTTGATTAGCGCGCAGCTGGACGATCACCTTGTCCTCGTCCACCGCGGTAGCCACCACGACCACGACCACGACCGCGGCCGCGCGCGTCGGCGGCACGAACGCGGCGTTCTGTGAAGGGGTCAAGATTATTCATGGCTGTGGCGGTGCTGTAAACCACGTGCTGAAGACGGCTCATGTTGTTGCGATCCACGACGAGGAATTTGTCGTCACGATCCCAGAACGCGGTGAGGGTGTTGCTACCATCCGCGATGCACTGTGTCATGGCGTCGTGTGCGCGGGACTCGGACAGGTCATACTTCAGTGCTAGCTGCTCGACAGAAAAGGTTGAGAAGTTGCAGCGATTCACGTAGCAAAAGATTTGCAAGCCCCGTTCCTTCAGGCATTCAAGGTACTGCGCGCGGACTTTCTCACCGTTGGGGAACGTCTCCCATGCAGACATGCTCTCCACCACCTCCTTGGTAGACTGATAGTCGCCTGTCTTGAGGTGGCGGTACGCAGCCGCAACCTGCTCAGCAACCGAAGACGGCTTGCCAACAAGCTGTTGGCGACGGTTGGTCACCGTTCGGTAAAAATAGGACATGAGTTTGGTCCGCTCGTACGGGTTTTGTGCCTCGGCGAGGGTATCGACAGCGAGGGCAGACAGCATCGCCACCACCTCCAAGTGCTCGTAGGGAATACGCAAATGTGCAGGCACCAACAGATCACGCAATGCGAGGATCACCTCGTCGCGCTCCTTGTAGCGGCCACCCATCTTTTGGCCGAGTTGCGAGTCAGGGTCTCGGCATGACCAAAGGGTACCAATCAACTGGTACGCCTGTTGAATATCACCTGCGATGAACGCAGCCAGGGCGAGCTGGCCAATGGTGCGGTTGAGCAGCACGGCAAGTTCGTAGTTTCGCTCACCGACGGCATCAGAGACGAACTCGCCAACACCAGAACGGAGGAGCAGGTCACGGCCCTGGCGGTACTGCCCAGCAAGCCCACGCTGGTAGGCGACGTAGCAGACCCCGCGCACCACGATCTCCTCCTCACAGTCCAACGACATGAGCGTGTCCATGAGTTTGTCTACGGTTTCTGAGACAGAGCTTGTCACAAAGGTCCATTCATCCTGGAGGGCTTCGTACATGATCTTGTGGGCTGCGGGAGGGCGGTAGCCCAGAATGTCCATCAGCATAGCGGCAATGGCTACCGCGTTACGATCAGCACGACGGCTCTTCTGCGCAAGGTAGTACGTCAAGACGCTGTCTGCGAGTGCTGCCAGCTTGTTTTCGCACGATGGAAGCGGGAGGTATTCCTTGCTGTCAACAGGAATCCACTGGGCGGCCCGCACGATGTGGGTGTAGAGCAGCGCGAGAAGATCCTTGAGGTCGCCCACAATAGCAGCGCGGTCAGAGCGGACAGCAGAAATGTTCTCTGAGATGGTAACCTGAGGGTTAGCCAAGATGCGCTCGACACACTGCGCCGCACTGCGGAAGGCGGTATTCCACTTGGGAAGCGTTGTGTAGTTGAAGCTGGAGTCTTCATCAATCACGGCAGACACGTGCATGGCTAGTGCAGTAATCTCCAAGCCAACAAAGCGGTTGGCGCGGCATTTGGTCGCCACACGGTAGATGGCCGTCGGTTTGTTCTTGCGTTGCTGTGAAAAGTTGACGAGCTTGGCGGCGTAGTCCTCCGCAGTCAGTTCTTTTCCTTCGTCATCGTCCTCATTTTCCTCAGCAGCTTCCGCAGACGCAATCTGTGCGGCGGTTTCCTCAGCATACTTGGTCGCCTCCTGCACGAGGCCGACAAGCTTTCGCAGCGAAGAATAATCGCGGTCATCTGCGAAGTCAGCCTTGGTCTTGCCCTCAAGATCCTGCTCACTGTCTGGAAGCTGCTCCAACAGCTCAGTGAAAGCCGGAAGAAGTTCGTGGTAGCGATCCACATGTGCCCGGACGAGCTTCATGAGCTTCTCGAAACCAGTCATCGCAACAGTGTAAGAGGCATCGTCCGCGGCAAAATCAACCTCACTGGCAAGCTTTTCAATGGCGTCGGCGCTCTTCTCCTGCTTGGACATCATGCCCTTCTTCTCACCGCCAAACATGCCGCTCTGGCCGCCACCATCCTCGTCATCGGTGAACTGCAGCCAGTAGGCGCTGACTTCACTTTCGGAGGAGTCCCCGCTGGAGACGCTGGAGGAGTCCGTGTTGTCATCATCACTGGAGGCACTGGGCACGCCGAAGAATTTCGTTGCGTTCTCCATGGTGCAAATCGCTCACAGGCTTGGGGAGGGTAAAAAAGGAGTGATAGAGAACGTGCAAACAAACTGTTTTTTTTTTCTGCGTGGAAACGTCAGGTATCGAAATACTGTTGGAACGTGACCACAGTAATGACGAGGAAGTCATAGCAAAAAGGAAAATAGAAAAGGCAGAATAGATAAATAGGATGAGGAAGGGAAAGGTGGGGGTGTTGTCTGTATTTTTGGAAAGAGAGAATAAAACGACGCGTGCCGCACAGCACCAACGATGAGGATGATGGCTTGGGATAGCCTCGCCACTACGCGCATCGACCTGAACGCGTGAATCGTAATGATAGTGCAAAGAGCAAAAAAAAAAAAAAGAGAGAGAGACATAGAGTCGAGAGTGCGACGGGGGAGCACGCATTAAATATCTGCAATACGACAGTACACGTTCGATGGTTAAACAAGAAGAATAATGTAGTTCTGGTAGCAGTGGGAGGGGGGGGCATAAAGTAGTGAAACAGTGTAGTTGAAAAAAAAAAAAAAGAGGACGAGAGGTCAGTCGCTCGCAGCGAAACAAAAGCAATGAGTGCGATGCGTTCAGCAGTGAGAGGCAGCGCAAAAGCGCGGTCGACGAGTTGAACAAAGCAAAGGGCTCACCAGTCACTTCCCAGTGAAGCCAGAATGCGCTGCATTTCCGGTGCCAACGCGCCACCAGCCTCAACTCCATTGCGCAGCGTCACATTCAGTAGGCGCCATGTTTTACGCAGCGAAACCTCCCGCCGCAGTTGGATGCCGAATAGCAAATTAACATCTGCGAGGGTGGCAAGGCACTGTGTGCTTGAAGAGAGCGGGGCAATTTGACAGAAAAACGGGAACCCTTCGCGAATGTCATGGTAACCAATACCCACCAGTGTTTCACGCGATGGGTTGGAGAGTAGCAAAGTGCAGGCGTAGTGCGGCCGATTGACGTCAGGCACGGTGTTGCTGAGTGTCCGAACAGGCTCGCATGTGCGCAATGTGAAGCAAGAAGGGTCCAGCTGTGTAGAAAGGTTGTTGAGCAGGGACACGCTCATGTCAATTTCTGCGCTGGTCTCCTGTATCAACGAGGCGTTCTGATGAAGAACGACGGAGATGCTACTTACACATTGTTCTGCCGACGACATCGCGACGTGTACTTGTGTGCGTGTGTGTTTGTGTTTGTGTGTGCCGTCTGAAGGAGAGACTTGTCTTGAGAGAACAGCGCGTGTAGGGATAAGAGTGGCAGGGCGAAACTATTGATCCGTGTCGATCTGAAATGACGAAAGGTGTTTATGACCACCCGTATGCATTCTAGCCAGTAGCATAAACGAGGTCGCCGTGTTGCAGCGCGTGTGCCGTTCGTCTTGGTTGGTTGACTTCCATGGGGCGCCAATATAAAACGAGCAAAACAAAAGCGAAAACATGGAGAGCCAAGAGTGGGTTCCTATTTTGTGAATCAGCAACAATGAAGTGAGACCAGCAATAACACAGCAAAAAGCAGTTCGCACGCAAATGTGGGCAGCGGGTAAAAAAAAAAACAAAAAAAAAAGTGGGTCATAAAACCATGGGACGAAGATACAGCACGGTGGTCGTGTTTTGCCAGCGGTTGCGATGCCGCGTCAAAAGGGTTCTCACCTCTTCAGCAACTTCATCGTTGGACACGTCAACGGTGCAACAGTTCAAGGAAGTCGAAGTTATGTTGTGTACGCCTTTCATGTGACGCAATTGCACGAAGACAGATAGATACGGCGCATTTTTCACGAGCAACCGTTTGGTTGGCGAGAGTGAGATGAAATAGCCATCAATGCCACAAGAAAGCGGCTGTGATACCGTTGCACTGAGGACCGCACCAAAAAGAACAGATCCATCCAGAGTCAGTAGTGCTTCTTGGGCATCCACACTGTCCGCAAAACACAGCGACGCCATACCGGCATCGACATTGACAATTATCTCCTCCACGTTTCCCATTGCTGTCAGCACGCGCGCCAGAGTCAGACGTGTAAACTCCTTTCCAAAAGGAAATGTGACATTTTGGAGCAGCACAAAATGCATGACGTGCTCCGGCAGCTTCCTTGCACAGTTGTGCCCCGGTTGATTTGCTTCAGCAATGGGCCAGGCAATCAAATAAATCGTATTTCAATCTGTGCGTGCATACGTGTGTGTGTGTGACGGCGCAAGGAGGGAGGCATCGACGTAACGGATAAGGGGGGGGGGAGAGGTGCATCAGACGTCGGATGAACTGCAGCCACGAACAGGATTAGCATTGAATGTCAGCGAGTGATAGCGAGAACGAACGCGCCAAAGCAGGGGTACGTACTCGACGACAGACGAAGTCCGACACAGATACAACGGCTCAGGGAGCCGCTTGGTTGGCCTCGCGAAGACATAGTGTCGCTTGCATGGGGGGGGGGGGGGGGTTGAAGAATCTGTCAACGAAGAAAAAGTTGCGTCTACGAAATTGCTTCGCTCTTGAAAAGGTGTCCATGTCACCACGATGGGAAATACAAAACGTTGTCCCCCTCAATCCGACGCCGCTTGCGCTGCGACGCGCCATGGCTGGACAGAACAGCAATGGGGCCTTGCTTGCCAACTGTGTACAGGCAATTCAAATCGTGGAGAGCAACCAGAGCGTCTTCAACGATGAGCCCAGATGTTTGGCAAATGGAGTTGAGTGTGACAGGAATGCGCCGCTGATCGAGTTCGTACACCGCCTGTAAAACTTCTTCTTGCCATATTTTTCGAAACAACACTTTTCCGTCTGCACTCAGTGGTCGCTCAGGGGTGCCCGTCGTGTTATCCCATCGCGCCAACTCGTACGAGAAGCTGCCAAGGAGCGATCCATATCCCTTCTTGCGATACGGGGGCAACAGCACGACACACGACAGTGTGTTGATGCAGCTGCTACTAGTCTTCAGCTCTTTACTGAAATAGCCCGCGAAGTGAAACCCGTAGTCGTCAAGCTCAAACAGCGGGTAAAAACAGAAATAATGAACGTCATCGAGAGTTACTTTGTCGACAAGAAACAATCGCACGAGAAAAGCGAGACGCCGAGCGTATAGCATACCCCGTGGCGTTCGTCCGTCGACCTCGTAGATACAAATTTGACGCGACGCATCACGGTACACTTCAGCGCCTGGAATTGAAAAGCGGTTTGGACACTGGCCACTATGCGATTCCAAGTCGCTTGATTGTTTGAAGACGGAAAGACAGGCATCACACACGTAAATGATGTCCTCCCATTCCATCAAGGCACAAATAGGTTCATCACGCGGAGCACTAAACGTGTGGCGCTGCGTCACAATCTCCAAGCGTTTCACCGCGTGTTGTTTGGTAAATGTCATAAAGCTGTCCGATTGAACAGCACACAACCCCAACAAGCCCAACACAGAGAAAAAAAAAAGGCTAAACAGCTTCAAACAAAACCAAAAATGAAAGAAGTTATCGAGAAAGAGGAACAGAGAGAGAACGAAACAGGGGATCGAGTGGGGAGGGAGTACTGTTTTCGCTGAGACTGAGGTAGCTTGTGTGGCACTGAGTCGCGGGAAAAAAACGCAGCGGCTTGGGACCAGCTCTGTCTTTTTCCTGAAACGAGGCAGCTGTGTTTTTCTGTTCGCTTCATTTCAGCTGCGTTGCTGAGATGCTAAGCTGCGTGCCTGCCTTGATAAATCGGAGCACGCTTCTTGTCGTTGAGCTCACTCTACACGCAGCACACTGGAGCGGCAGAATGTGCTGCCCAACAGTGCCTTCATTTTGTAATGCACTCAGTGTGCGTCTGAGCACATTTCTCCATTCACCGCCACGCGACCCAAAAGAAAGGATGCTGTGACCCTTTCCACTTTTGTTAAGTGAGTGACACGGTGTTTAAGACTGACTGGTGCATCAGATTTTGCTTGTTTCTTGTTTGACTGCTTGCCGCGGACGTATGAACTGCAGTACACGAATGAGCAATTTTGCTGATCGAGAAGTTACAGATTTGACTGGCAAACAAGTTTGAAAACTACTACGTAAATATTTTTGTTGATGCTACGGCACTCGCCTGCCTTGAAGAAACGAACAGGCAACGTGGAACCAGCTTACTATGAAGGGTGGGTGTGTGGTTTCACGAAAAACGGCGCGGCAGTAATCGGACGAGGCCAAAAGACAGAAAAAAAAAGTGAAACAGAAACAAACGAGAAAAAAATGCAATCCCTACTAGCCAGAAGAAAGAAAGAACGTCAACCAACAGTGAAGCATGCAACTTCTCAGCTACATTCTACGCGGCACAGAATTGCGGAAAACGCAGAAGGGAGGGGAGACATTGGTCCTTTCATTGGTGACCTTTTTTTTTTTTCTTTTCTACTGGCACCTTGCTCACGTATTTTTATTGGCGTGTTTGTTGTTAGTGGTGGCCCAACTCTACGGCACCAGGAGCGGGGCGAAGCGTGGCCGGACCAGCCGCGTAGCCCTCACCAATGTCGAAGGAGAAGTCCCAGGGCTTGCGGTCGAGGGAACGCCAGCCGTAGTCCAGGTGGCTTGGGCCACCGCCAGAGATGTCATCGAGCTTAGACCAGAAGCCATCGTACATGATGGCACCCACGACAAGGAAGGGGCCAAACGTGCACAGGGCCATCCAGTAGTTCTNATTGCTACGGAAAGCACACCTCTTGCTGGACGTGCTGCCGGCTGTCTGAGCGCTCCTCATCAATGTGAAACCTACGCGGCACGTGCCATTCTTCAGACAGGTCTCCAATGTAGCAATGTGTCCTTACCGGACCCAGGGCCATCCAGTAGTTCTGGCCGGGCTTGTGGTAGACCTCGCTGGTGTTGTAGCCGACATTGCGCAGACCAAAGTTGGGGCGCGCCTTAGCCTTGCTGTTGAAAGCAAGCATGTATGTGCGCTTGCTCGCGGAAAGGGCGGGGCGGAACATGGTGAAATGTGGTTGAGACGGTGTCCTAAATGCTGTCTAGTGTCAAAGCTAGAGGATGAAAGCTGCAATACACAGATTCACGTATATATATATATATATACATATATAATAAGCAGTCAGCCACCGAAAGGCAGGGCAGTGAAGAAGAGGAGAGAGAGAGGAAGGGATAGGCAGACACGAGAAGTATGGTGGAGAAGAGGATATGAAGCCGCCAGAGCACAGTGATAACGGACCCATGGGCACTGCTCGCCATATCTCAGTGAGGTCACAATGTGTGCGTCCGGGCAAGACAAGCGAAAAGCCGTGAGACGCACTGCACTCAGAAAACGGTGCGGCCATCGTGTAAAACTCGATTCGTCAAGAGATGCTCTGTGTGGCTGGTGACAGCACGGCCCCGTACCTGTGTCGCCGAAGACAATTGAAATAATGTCGTTTTCTTTGCTCCAGCACATAGGAAGGTCACATGCAGTAAGTGGGAACGAGTGGTGGAACCTCAGGAAAAAAAAAACAATAAGTGAGTGAGAGCCGGAGCATCAGCACTCTGCTGTTTCATTATTTTTTTTTTTTAAGCTGCTGTTGTGCCTGTCAAATCATAGGTGATTTACTGTTTTTTTTTTCCCCCGCTCTGTGGTGTCGTTACTGGTTTCACTGAGGAGTGCGCGCAAGTCTCTCTTTCTTTCGGTTCTGTTTTTTGTATGCATGTGCGTACAAATCTCTGTTTCACTTCTGTTATACAAGTGCTGCGAGAAACCAAACCCCAAGCGAAGAGTACAGACAGAAATATACATGGTCTATCCAACTCTGCAACTGGGGCAACAATAGTAGCGGAATATGAGCATGCGTTGAGGAGAAAAAAAAAAGTAGGCTACCACAGCACAGCACCTAGCGAGCAAAGGTCGGCATCGCAGCACCAACATGATGGTGGAGAGCGCGAGATTCCTAAAGCCAGCTGAAAAAGAAACGGCAGTGAGAAACAAAAAAAAAAGCATATTTGTCCGATTGTTAACATTGGCAAAAGAGCCAAAATAGAAAACGTAAACAAAAAAAAACGAAAAACGAAAACGCAAGAGAAAGGGGGAGGGTGCTTCTATGAGGGAGACTCGGCTCACATGTAATCTACTCTTTCTACTCTTTGTTCCTCTTGGGCATTGATGTAATTTTGGTTGTTGATGTGTTGAATCTTTTTTTTTTTTTTTGATCGTAAGCAAGAGATGAGAAAATATGCTGAAAGGAACGCACAAAAGCAAACAGTTTTGCAGGGGCACTAGATACTTTTTGCCTTGTTGGTTCGTGTCCGGACAGAAAAAAAAAAAAGTAAACGGGAAACGGGAACATAAACAAACGATGATGAGCTCCTGGTAAACGTGATGATTCCCCTAAGTGAAGAAAGAAGAAAAGGAAAAAAAAAACGATCAGAGACACAATGAAAGAGCCGGAATGGGCAACAGAGAATTCTGGGAGTAACTGTATGGTGCTGCAGAGAAATCGTTAGCATTGTGCATTGACCATAACGCGCTCTTTTAGGTCTCAAGTCCGTGAACCCTCTGTAATACATGTTTACGTGCACGGGGACGCCTTTGACACTGCAACGGGTGCACCCAGTCAGCGCACACATTGCGGTGTGGCCAGCACGTGGGAAACAACCGGTGCGGTGTACCAGTGTTGTGCATTCATTCAGAGGTTCATCGGTACTGCCGCACTCCATGTCATTTGACCGCGGTCGAATTGTGACCAAAGTAGGAGAAAAAAAAAAGAGCGCAAGAACAATTTATGGAAATTAAATGTAAATTAGGCGCGTGGTCAGACGTACAGTACTGTGACTGGCAGCTACCAAAAAGCAGCACGTGGGGAAGCAGCTCTGTTAAGGAGCGTGCAACAACCAAATAACTGCAATTGAAAGCCGAGCCTCGACGACCACACATTGTCACTTGTTATCACTCTCTCTCTTTCTTTTTTGTTTTGTTTTTGCCGGAATGGAAAGTTCTTACGTGGAGACTAGCAACAACAGCGACAGCGACGTGACTGGACAACACCTGGAAAGCGAGTGAAAGCACGGCCACTCCGTCCAGGTGGTTCAAACTCGATGATCTTGGGAGGCATCGAAAACACGCGGGCAAAGTGTGTCACGAAGACCAGGTCAACCAAAAACGCGGTTCTTTAACAAATTAGATTAAAAGAGAAGTTAAAGCAAAAATGAGCGAAACAAAAAACAAAAGACGTGAAGACAGAAAAGAGCCGCGCTGCTGTTGAATTGCCTGAAAAGGTCGTGAGAACAGAAAAGAAAACAAAAAGAAGGGGACAACAAAGGTATAACAGAAGAGAAAGAAAGGACTGCCACATCACTGCGGTAGTGACAGCGCGTGTTGTTTCACTCGTGAAGGCGCACCTTTTCCATCCAAATGCGGCAGCCGAACTCCTTGTACAATTCCTTCAACAAAGGCACAAAGTCGATGCGTGTGCGTGCCTCGTAATAAAAGGTCAGCTTCTTCTTGTCAAATTGGTACTCTGCATGGACAATCTCCATTTCGTAGCCGTGACGCTGAACCTGGGCTTGGCAGAAAGCCACAGCTCCTGCTTCAGCCTCTTTCAGGTCAGTTGCCCAGAAGTCCACTTCACGCTGTGTCGCGTGACGAATGACACAACCGACAAGTGGGGTCCGCTCAACGAACGTGCGCTGCAGCTCGGTGTTGATGCGAATGACAACGCCGATGTCAATCCCACGGTCGCCTTGAACGACAACGTACTGGCCCTTTGCGATTTCCAGGGTTGACGAGTATTCCCCCTGATGGCACTTGAACTGAATGAGTGTCGTGCAGTGGGTCGCGGCAGTAACAGCAGACATCTTGCGCGCCTCCGCAGCCGTGGAGACCTCGTGAACAGGCTCTGCCATCATAGCTTCGAACAGGTCGGTGCTTGTGTGGCCATCCTCCAGGCAGTTAAACCCGTACGGGTTGTGCCGCTTGCATACGTTTGCAACCAGAGGTGCCTTTGCACTCTTTTGGCCCGCAGCAATATTTTGAATATTTGTGATGTCTGTAAGAGGCATCTGGGCGAGCATGGTGTGTAATCACAAAGGTATAGGTTGTGGAAACAGGAACCTGGGTGCTTTCAGTGGGCGCGAGAGAAGAGGGGAGAAGAAAAAAAGTTGCAAAGTGAGAAGGATTGCCACTTTTTTGATGTATGAGGATGTAAAACAAAAAAAAAACTGGAGTAATGTAGTTTCTTTTACTGATTTAAGAATACAAAACAAAAAGAGAATGTAGTGTAGTGTAGGAATCTACTGCGTTAACTGCTTGTAAAGAGCTGATTTGATGGAATGGGGTAGGGGGGGGGGGCGGTGGTGTTTGTGGTGTCGGCGTGTGTTTTGTCATTGCGGGTTCGGTCGCAGCGCGTGGTGTTGGGTGGCTCTTCCGGGGTGCTTGTGGGGCGGGCGGGGGGCGGTGCGGGTGCCGGCCGCCCCGTGGCCCCAGGGGACCCTCGCCCGCCGGCCCACCCCCGACGACCACCACCCCACCAACCACCCAGCACAAAGCCCCCCCCCCCCCCCCTCCCCCTGCCCAACCACCACCCCCGCCCCCGCCCGAAGATGTCTGCCCGCAGCATTCTTGAGTTTAACGAGGGCCTGAGCTACGCGCTCACCTTCGCCGCCCCTTGGATCCGCCTCATCGCAGAGATCCATCTGGCCACGAAGAAGTATCACGTCACTAGAAAAGTGAAGGTGACTGTTGGAAAATACACTGATGGTACCTCGGTGATATCCACTATTGTCCTATTGCTTTATCAGTCTAGCGCGGAGCAAGTTCAGCGCTATTTGGACGCCTGCGACTGGTGGCTGCATCGCGAGCCGTTCGGAGTAGAGCGGCTGCCCATCGCCGTCTTTTGCGGTTCGCACTGCGATGTGCTTCCATATATCCGCGGGTGGAAGGTCGTGAAGTTGCACATGTGTAACGCTCACAAACTCACTGACCTCAACGACATTTGCTCCCAGCTTGTGGAGCTTACAGAGCTTATCATCCCTAATGGCGAGCTCGCTGACCTTGCTCCGGTTGCGTCACTGAAGCACTTGGAAGTTCTTGACATCAGGAACCACAAGCGTATTCGTGATATCTCACCACTTCAGGAATGTCACCGACTCAGGGAGCTTGACTTGTCCTGCACCGGGGTTGAACACGTGGATCCCCTCTCGCGCTTAAACTGTTTAACGACGTTACGCTGCAACGAATGCCGTGAGATTCGGGACATCAGCCCTTTGCGCCACTGCACACAGCTCAGCAGTCTGAGTCTCGTTCACACGGACGTATCAAGCCTGGAGGCACTTGGTGATATGCCTCTCCTAAAACACATTGCCGTGCAATCACAGCTGGTCTCATCAGTGGCCACGCTGAGAGACTGTCACACACTCGTCACAGCTCAGTTTCACTACTGCCTGACTCTCCACGATTTGACGCCTTTGACTTCTATTTTCACCCTTGAGGAAATCGACGTCACTGGAAGCGGTATCAATAACGTGGGTGACATCAGCAGGATGCCCAATCTCAAGAGACTGTCAGTATGGGCGTGTCAGGCATTGGTGGACCTATCTGGTGTGGCTGGTGCGCCGCGCTTGGAGAGCCTCGCGGCTGGTGCCACTGGTGTCACGATTCTCTCCGGACTGAACACGTGCCCACGGCTTCAGAGGGTGATGTTCACCGGATGTGAGTCACTCATTGACCTCTCCCCTCTTGCTGGCGCCCCAGCACTCGTGACACTCCACGCTGGCGGAAGTGCTGTGAACACACTCACTGGCCTTGGATTCTGCCCTGCTCTTGAAACTGTTGTGTTCAACGCCTGTGAGGCGCTCCAAGATTTGTCTTCTCTAGCAGGTGCACCTTCTCTCAGAACCATTGATGCATCTGGTTCCTCCGTTCGAAGTCTAGTCGGTCTGAATACATGTCCGCACCTCACTGCAGTCGACTTCTCTGGTTGCGCGCACCTCCATGATGTGTCAGCGCTTTCCGGAGCACCCAGCCTCGTCGAACTCAACCTCCAGGGCTCCAGCACTTCAATGTTGGTAGGCCTCAACCAGTGTCCTCAACTCAAGCTCATTAACGCCTATGGCTGCGTATTTTTGCGCGACTTGTCGGCCCTCAATGGGGCACCATCTCTCCACCGTGTGAACGCCAGCAAGTCATCCGTCTCGACTTTGACCAGCCTCCACACGTGTTTTTTGCTGACCAAAATCTGCTTTCACTACTGCGAATCACTCCTTGATTTGTCTGGACTTGCGGGAGCACCTTTGCTGGAAGAGATTGGGGCGAGTGAGAGTGCCATTGTGAATCTCTCAGGCTTAAATGCGTGTTCTAAACTACGAAAGGTAGACTTTTTTCGCTGTCGCGATCTAGTTGACTTGTCCCCGTTACGCGGCGCGCCATGCCTTGAAGTGATTCATGCCACTGAAAGCGGCGTGCGAATCTTGTCTGGACTTGGAAGGTGCCCTTGTCTACGAACAGTCACATTTGCGCGCTGCGCATCGCTCCGTGACCTTTCTGCTCTGGCCGGTGCACCGGCACTCGAAGAATTTCATAAGGGCTGCAGCGACCCGTTGCTAGTGGCTTGCACAGCCTTTGTATACGCTCTAGCAAGAGTCCCTGAGTGCGCCTCTGCAGAGGTGTTTGTGGTTGGTGGCGCGAGTTGTGCCACAATGGCGGCACCGCCACTCACATGGTGTTCTTAGCTGCTGACATGCAAGCTGCTGTCTCCAGCTCGTGTACTTCCGTCCTCAGCTCCACACTGATCTGCTTGACCTTGCTTCTTTTGCCTAAGAGTACCTCAGTTTTGCACATGTCCATCCATCTCATTCTAGCGTTCATGCCTCAGCCGAGCGACGCCTTCACTGTGGCTGCTCCTTGGATGCGCCTACTTGTGGAGGCCGACAGCTTCCATCCGCAGGGTTATGAAGCTGTGAAGGGCGTGCGGTTACGCAAGATAACGGATGCACTTGGTGCTATCACGGGTGCTGAGGTGGTGCTTGGCCACTCTGACCCAGAGTCGACTCAAAGGTATTTGGACGTCTGCAAGTGGTGGCTACACAGACCACCTTTTGACACGAACACACTTTACCTCACCGTCATCGCACACGGCCACAAGTTTCTTGCCGAAGACCTCGGCGCGAGCAGGTTTGTACCTCTCTTCGTCTCGCAAGCTCCGTGCGTAGACCTGTCTAAACTGCTTTCCACATTTTCACGTGTAACAGCGCTTGATGTCTCTGCCACCACACTCGCCACTTTAGATGCTGTCAGTGGTATGGCAGAGCTGGAGGTGCTTCGAGCGGCATACACAGAGATCACCAGCACCGAGCCTCTTCAGGAACTACGGAAACTGAAAAAAATCAGCTTTCGTGCGTGCAAGCGGATATCTAGTGTTGGCGCTCTCCGAGGTGCGGAATGGCTGGAAGAGGTTGATCTGTCCGAGACAAGCGTCTCAGACGTGAGCGCTCTTGGGGCATGCTGACGCCTCAAGAGGATAACCCTGAAGGGCTGCAAACACGTCGAAAGTATCGATGCGTTGGGTCAATGCACCGCGCTAGAAATGATTGACCTATCGTGGACTTCCATCTCTAACCTTGAGGCTCTCGGTCGATGCCAACATCTGGAGCTCCTCGTCGTGATCGGCTGCAAACACGTAACCTCCCTCACCGCATTTGAAGGTGCACAGGCATTGAGAGAAGTTGATGCGTCGTCCACAAGTATTTCGAGCGTAGACTGTATTCTTGCCACATGCTGGAACTTGGAACGCATCAGCCTCTCTGGCTGTACCCAGCTGAGCAGTGTCTCTGGCTTCCAGATTGTGGCACCACTGGAGGCAATTGACTTCTCATACACACACGTGTCGAACATTGGTGCTGTGCGCGGGTGCCAGGGGCTGAATAATATTGAGCTGGTAAACTGCATGCAGCTGAGCTGTCTTGATGCCCTGGAGAATGCATGCTCGTTGACAAGCCTTGATGCCTCCTCCTCCGGGATTTCAAATGTGGACGTGGTCGCCACTTGCCGGAACCTGGAGTGTGTGGCGCTGCGCGACTGTTTGCAGCTGACCAGCATAGTTGCATTTCAGGGTGCCGAAGCATTGAAAGAGGTACACTTCTGCCGATCGAATATCTCTGACGTAGCTGTTTTGAGCACATGCCCGAATCTCCAGTCTATCTCGTTGAACGGCTGCCACAAGGTGACAAGCATCGCCGCGTTTGCGGGCATGCGTGCACTTGCGAGGCTGAATGTTGGAGGCACGAACATCTCAGTCATTAGCTTCCTGGCAAGCTGTCCAAACCTGGTGTACCTGAACGTCAGTTGCTGCACCTCTTTACCGAGCATCTCAGCCCTCGGCGGCTCCCTCTCGCTGGAGAAAATCGATGCCTCGGAGTGTGTTATTCAGGACGTCAACGGCCTCGGTGCCTGTCCGCGCCTGCAAACGCTCATAGTGTCGGAATGCGGAGCGCTGAGTAGCCTCTCCGGCATTGCTGGAGCACCATGCCTTGAAGCGATCTACGCAGTCGAGAGTAGCATTGAGGATGTAGGCCCTCTTGCTATGTGTGCAAACCTAAAGGTTATTAATGTGAGCCGCTGCAAATTGCTTTGCAGCCTCTCTGGTCTTGTTGGTGCTCCAGCTTTGTCGGAGATCAGGGCTTCAGAGAGCGGGGTCAGCAACGTCGATGGCCTTGACGCATGCCCCAACCTCGTGACACTCAAATTGGACGGGACACCTTGTGCACATTGTTCTCTCACCTTTCAATGAATGAACAATGGCCGTGTGCTCACGGCACCAGGAATGACAACTCCTCTTGTTGCCACTCGTTTCCATGCATGGCGCCGGTTTTCTTGAGGATACGGCTGAATCAAGTCACAACTACCATCACGGACGTCGACAGCAAAAGCAATGACGAGAGACTGCCAATCCAGATGACTTCACCTCCTTGTTTTGTAGGTGCGCATTCGCCTCTCAACTGCCGCAAAAAAAAAAATGTGATTTCTCCGCGGTGATTGTTCATTCTTCACACACACACACACATTTTTCTCTTCTTGTCATTTATTTTCACCGCAAATGACTTGGAACAACAAGTTAACGTGTGACAGACGGCTTCTGCGTGTTGTCTGATCCGCATATTCGGAGCATGTCCACGTTTTTATTTTGTTTCGCACGGCTCTCCCATTTTCCCCATTTTCTATTTCCAACGCAGCTATGACACATCGCTCATGTAGTCTTTTGTTCCGCTTTCTACGATTCGTGAGCCCTCGGTGCCTATTTCGTTTCTCTTTTCCGCCCCGCTTTCTTTTTACTTGTTTCTTATGTGGAAGGCCACCGCTCTCTATCCGTGATCAACAAGTCTACACCTCCGATAATATGCGCAGAGCCTCTACATTCGCGCAAGAGCCCATGCCGCTCATGTTGGTATTGAATACCGTGCGAGCGCTCCGTCTGCCGCTCAGCACTG